>JAYDYQ010001344.1:20000-22500 GCA_034814905.1 Penstemon davidsonii | reverse complement strand
GCAAGATCGGGCAAGATCGGCATGCTCCTCCCATGATCGAGCCATTTTGGCTGCCCCCGGGCTCCTTGCACTCTCGACGGATGTTGTCAAAGCATGCGGAGTGAGTGGTTGTTGTCCCGTAGCAAGCTCAAATGGACTCCTTCCCGTGGACTCACTCCTTTGCAAATTGTAAGAAAATTGCGCCACGTCAAGGAGTTTTGCCCAGTCTCTCTGGTTGGCACTTACGAAGTGCCGCAGGTAGCACTCCAACAAAGCATTCACCCTCTCGGTTTGGCCATCACTTTGTGGGTGAAAACTTGTGGAAAAGTTAAGTTGTGAGCCAAGTATTTTAAAGAGTTCCGTCCACAACTTACCCGTAAAGCGGGGGTCCCGATCACTCACGATGCTCCTCGGGAGTCCCCAATACTTGACCACATTCTTGAAGAACGCCCGTGCAGCCTCCTCTGCCGTGCAGTCCTTCGTGCAAGGGATGAAAGTCCCGTACTTGGAAAATCGGTCCACGACCACCATGATTGACCCGTACCCCTCGGATGATGGTAATGCACTAATGAAGTCCATGGAGATGGAGTCCCATGGGCGCTCGGGTACGGGCAAAGGCTCCAACAGTCCCGCCGGGTGTTTGTTCTCGATCTTGTCCTGTTGGCATACGAGACAAGTCTTCACATAAAGCTCCACTTGGTCTCGCATGTGTGGCCAAAAGTATGATGCCTCTAAGAGAGCCAATGTCCTCCGTTGGCCCGGATGTCCAGCCCATTTGGTGTCGTGACATTCCCGGATCAAATTGCGCCGCAAGTCTCCCCACTTCGGCACATAAAGCCTCGGCCCTTTGGTGTAGAGTAGCCCGTTCTCTACCCAAAATTGACGTGTCCTCCCTTGCTCGGCCAACCTCATAAGTTCCTTAGCCGTCGAGTCATGTTCCAGTCCCTCCTTGATGCTCTCGGTTAAGTCCCCTTTGGCCATGCTTACGGCTGCCAGCTCCGCCTTCCGGCTCAGTGCATCGGCTACGACGTTGGCTTTACCCGGCTTGTACTCCAATGTGTAGTCGAACTCGGCTAAGAAGTCTTGCCATCGAGCTTGCTTCGGAGATAGTTTCTTTTGAGTCTGGAAGTAGCTCGTGGCAACGTTGTCGGTCTTCACCACAAACTTGGACCCGAGCAAGTAATGTCTCCACACCCGGAGACAATGTACGATAGCCGTCATCTCCTTCTCTTGCACGGTGTACCTTCGCTCCGTGTCATTGAGTTTCCGGCTTTCAAAGGCTAAGGGATGCCCCTCCTGCATAAGCACCCCGCCGATAGCAAAGTCCGAGGCATCCGTGTGCAACTCGAATGCCTTAGTGAAGTCGGGCAAGGCCAAGACCGGCTCTTGGCTTACTGCTGCCTTTAAGTCCTCGAATGCCCCCTGACACTTCTCGGACCAGTCCCATTCCTTCTTCTTCTTGAGCAGATCCGTCAAGGGTGCTGCTCGTGCAGAGTATCCTGAGATGAACCGACGATAATAATTAACAAGACCAAGAAAGGACCGTAGCTCGGTTACCTTTGTTGGCGGCTCCCACTCGATAATGGCTTTGATTTTGGCCTCGTCCATACGTAGCCGGCCATGTCCAATGATATGCCCCAAGAACGGCACCTCCTCCTTGGCAAATGCGCACTTGGACTCCTTCACGTAAAGCTCATTGTCCCGTAGTACCCTGAATACAGTGCGTAGATGCTCGGCATGTTCCTCCAGGGAATGGCTGTACACTACGATGTCGTCAAGGTACACCACCACAAACCGGTCCAAGTACGGCTGGAATATTTTGTTCATGAGGGTGCAAAAGGTTGCCGGTGCATTAGTTAATCCGAATGGCATGACCAACCATTCGAAAGAGCCGTAGCGTGTCACGCACGTCGTCTTCGGTTCGTCTCCCTCGGCAATGCGGACTTGGTAGTAGCCTTTTTGTAGATCCATCTTTGTATAAACTTTGGCACTCCCAAGCCTGTCGAATAAATCAGCAATCAAAGGAATGGGATACTTATTTTTAATTGTTACCTTATTAAGCGCCCGGTAGTCCACACACATCCGCAGTGACCCGTCATGCTTCTTTTGGAATAGTACCGGTGCGCCATACGGGGCTTTGGATGGCCTGATTCTCCCCGTGTCCAACAACTCCGTCAATTGTTTCCGGAGTTCCTCCAACTCCGGTGGTGCCAATCGGTAGGGTGCCATAGCGGGTGGCTTGGCTCCCGGCTCCAGCTCGATCTTATGGTCCACCTCCCTCCTTGGTGGTAACGTCTTTGGTAGCTCGACTGGCATTACGTCCTTGTTCTCCTCAAGGACAGTTTTAATAATCGAGGGGACCTCGCCCTCACGAGTGTCCTCCACGGCATCATCTACTTTTAGGGTCACCAGATACGTCGGCTCCCCTCTCTTAGCCCCCTTGGCTATTTGCATAGCCGACAGTTGCTTACCCTCGGCTTTAGTCGGCTCACTTGTGGTTGGCACCATATATGCCGCCCCG
>JAYDYQ010001343.1:0-10029 GCA_034814905.1 Penstemon davidsonii | reverse complement strand
GTGCTGGAAAACGACGTCGTAGGGGTATACTGGTTGTTTCGAAATGGCTTGATTTTTCAGCCGTTGGATGACCTTGAAGGATTGATCGGACAGACGCAAAATTAAGGGCGTGTGGTTATCTGTTTGTACTGGCAGACAGTAAGAATTATGTATGAAACCTGCATTAATTTTGTTTTTGGAAGTAGACGACAATGAACGATGGTATTTACTCCTATACCCCCGAGATGTAGAATCATAACAGATTCGAGTATATCATGTTAATGACTTAATGTCATTTATTAAGTAAAAAGTATCAGGTTAGTGTTATGTATATGCATCAACCACATTTACCAATAATAAAAGTATACTTTTATTCAAATACACACATCACATATTTTTCTTGCCTAAAATTTTGGCATATACTAATGATCAAGGAAGCATCCTCTGCACCATAAAATTCGTACTCAGGATAAAATAAAAAATATTTGGTTGTTGTATCAAAAGTGTATCAAGTAATTAATATTAATTGGGAAAAGTTCTATATAATACTAATAATCTCCATGAGTAAAATGTATTTTTATGTAAAAGTGACAACAACAAAGAAGTTAAAGAAAAGCTAGCTTGCATATAATTGTAAAGATAACTACATAGTAGTGTTTATCTTATAGTACCTTAGTTTTGTTCAAAATTTAATCTTAAGGAACAAGCTTGTTGAAAATTGAAAGGAATTTGATCTCATGGAAATTTTGAGAATTATAGCATGAAATTATCTTATTAAATAACTAGAAAATATTATTTAGAAGACTGTGCAATGATGGTGAATGAAATTTTTTATTAGAATTGATGGTGAATGAAAGTAGAGGGTAGAAATGTAATATTAAGGTGGTGCAGACTGTGCAATGATGGCCAATGAAGAAATACTAAAATCAGGTGGATGTAGTACTCTGAGGGCTCAGTGGGCAGATAATAGATGACAATAACTATTTCCCTATTCTTTACATTTTCACCCAATAAAATAACTGAAATCATTTAAATTCTCGATGTTATTTTTTCTAAAAGAATGTATACAGTTTCCGCATTTTAAAATGGACAACAACTAGGTGTAAATTTAAGAGTAAAATTCATTTTAACTCAGTTTAAAAAGGGCTTGGAAACATTTTACCTAGAGGTGGAAAAACGGGTGAGTCGGATCGGGTTTTAGACAGATAAAATGGGTCCAACAGGGGTGGAGTCGTAAACAAGTTCGACTGAGTTGACACATTTTTTTCAAATGAATAATCTTGTTTAATCGGGATGGGTGGAATCTCTCGCATTGAACTAATATTTGCATTAATCATTTACTATTAATCGACTAAGTATGGTTAAATAAAAAAGAAATAAAATATCATTTGTTGAAAGGTGCTATTGGATATTTCTCACAATCTACATGATTTGTTATAGAGAAAATTATTTTTTTTGGTACCCATAGGATAAATCTACTTGCAATTTTGGTACCATTAGATAGGAAAATGCAAATTTTGGTACCATAGGATAGATTTTCATTGCAACTTTGGTACCAAACCAATGTTTTCCCAAAGTTAATGATAATTTAACCCCTATGAAATGCATAATATTTAATTTACCCCCTCGTGGTTTAAAAAAAACATTTTACCCCCCGAAATTTTATAAAAGTTTCACATCGCCTCCCTGATAATTTTATAGGCGGCACTTTATCCATTTTTATTATGATAATGTGGCATTTTACCCCCCTGTGTTATGATAAAAGTGGCAATTTATCCCGCCTATGTTATAAAATAGTTTGCATGCCTACTCTGTTTTTCGGCAAGTGAGTTACACTCTCCGGCTGAAGGGGGTAATTGCTTTAATAAAAAAATTTATAGGGGGTAAATTGATTTTTTTTCCAAATTATAGAGGGGTAATTAATTCAACATTATGTATTTTATAGGGGGGTATATTGCCATTAAATTTGTAGAAAAATTGGGTTTGGGTACCAAATTTGCATTTTCGACAAAAAAAAAAAATTATCAGAGTCAAATAAGACATAAATTGATGAAACAATAAAATACGTAAATTGTCAAGGGTACCATAATAAAAAGTTAATTTTGAAATTCAATCACTTTAGAGGGTTAAAAATAAAATTTTGCCAATTAAATTACCATATATATAATTATTTATTTGTTTTATAGTTTACCTCAATCCATAATTAGCTTGTTCATGCACAGAGAGTTATGATTCTAATTAATATTCATGGTACACGGGAAATTTTTTTTTTTTTTTTTTTTTTTTTTGTATTAACCATGGGAAGCCTTCATTCAACTAGAAATATCTGAAGTTACAATGTTCAAGATGAAATTAGGTAAAACATTAGACACACAAGAATCCCTAATAGAAAGCCTTCGGTGGATAAATTAAGAATATGTAGGATGGCTTTGGTGCAAATTATGTACATTATTAATGTAATAAAGTGGAACGGCATTTCTTATATTTAATCGCAAAAGAAAAGGGGTTAAATTGATGAAGAATTCGTTAAATCGGGTGAACTCGATAAAAAAAGAATTAAACCAGCAAAAGAATGGTGAAGAAGTGAAAAACAAGTCAAAACGATTAAAAATGGATGGCGAAAAATTGATGACAACATGGATCGGATTGGGTGAAGTTAATGAAAAAATAGATTGAATTGAAGAAAATTGGTGAACAATAGGAAGATAGATTTAATTAGAAAAAACACATGACAATGAAAAAGGATTAATGAAAATAGTTAAACCCGTGAAAAAATTATTAACCTGCTCGAAAAACATTTTTTACAAATAAATATAGAATCAAATTTATTGGATCCAATTTAAGCTTACCCGTTTTGACTCATATGTGACTTCTACCCAACCCAAGCCAATCCAATGAATAGAAAAAATTATGAGTTGGATCAAGACGGGTCATGGGCTGGCCCATGGGGTTCGGCCCATTTTACCACCTACATTTTACACATTTCAACTAATTTATTTTAACATCCTCAAAAAAAATTAAATTAGGAAATAAATGTACTAATTTATCCCTGAATGCGCCAAATATATTAATCATTTGACTCGTGAACTCTTGCTTGAAATGTCAATATACTTTAAGATTAGCTTAGCTGATACTAAAACAAACTACTCCTTTCTTTTCGTGAGCTGCATTATTCTTCAAGTTCTCCGAATTTTTATTTATTATTACTTATTAGTCGGATATCCTACTTTTTTTATGTAATTCTAAATTTAATAGTTAGAGTGGTTAACAATTTTGAAAAGGTTTAGTTTTGCTCATATCGCGATAGCCATTATAAAATTAAGTACGTAGCGGTGATGATTATTCCACTTATGAACATGTTTTGAGAAATTAAAAGTAATAAACAAAATTGACCACATTTATGGCATTTAGGTCTACAATCAAAAGTAATAACTTTTTAAAAAGTTGCCTTCTATAAATTTAGAACAAAATTGAATATATCTTTTGAAAATAAAATTGCTTTTGATACATTTGTTTTTAGTAAAAAGCATCAATCATCGTATTAAAAAATATATATATAAATCCAATAGTAATTCATTTAAACTCTGAAATGTTTTTTGTGATGAGGTACCCTATTTATTTATTTTTTCCTAAAATGAAAATACTAGATACATCTCGGACCTCACCACAACCCTTTTCCTTTTCTCCTAGTTGTGCCTACGCCAGTGATCAAGAGGTCGACGAGAATCACAAACAATCGGCCATTGCAATTTGCAAAGCCAACACCTATTGTTTTAGCGCTAAGTCGGATCCAAAGTGTAAGGCCTTGCAATGTTCGTAGTTTAAACCAATTTGACCGATTAACTCAAAAACATAATTTTTTTGACAAAATCACGAAATTCATCCTGAATTAGTTGTCAAATTTGGGTTTTATCCCATATTATGTCATATTGTCGAATTTCGTTCCTTAATTTAATATAATGGCCGAATATCTTCCGCTATTAATTTTTTGACAGAATATAGCATTAAGTGTCATTTTTGTGTTGGACAAGTAAGTGAACTTGCCAAAATTTTCTCAACCTAGTTGGCTATTTTGGTTTTTGTCTGAAAATAATTGTCGATTTTGATTTTCGTATCAAGTCATATCATCTCGTCCTTAATTTAGTGGTTACCCAAATCTTATCCCGTAATTTCTCTAATTTTCTTTTTTAGTTCCAAGCTGGATGGAGGAGGAATGAAAAAAAAAAGTAAAAATAATTGGGATGAAAAATGCTATGTTTTAAAGCGCGGACGAGTCTATGTCTCTTTGTTTTCAAGTTGCGAAATAAGAAATAAAAAAATTACCTTATATATATGTTTGCTATAAATTTTGCCTGGCTTGCCTCCAGTCGGTCTGGCTGACCGTCGACCCAATCACCTCTTGTCAAGCCATTATTGGCCTGATAAACCTAAAAAATATTTTGGGTACAAACAATATACACAGGAGAAAAAATGGTTTATCACCCGGAAAAAGAAAAACTCATTATAACCCGAAAATTTGCACTTCATAAACCTGCAATTGTTCTCGAGTGCTAATCTAGTGTTTCTTTTTTCCAATATTTATGTATATTATATTTTTGTTTCTTATTTAAAGACGTAATTAGTTTGGGTCGAGAACCAAAATCAACGATTAGTTTAAGATGAATTTTACAATTTTACCTATTTGTCCAGTGTCAGCATGACACTTAACATACTTCTCATCAAATAAAATTAACGGCTGAATTGATAAGCTTGGAACGAAAACTAAAATCGACAAGTAATTTGTAGTTTGTGACGCATTCCGCTATTTTGCCTACTTGTATATCTAAATTTCAAACTCAAACCCCAAGGTGGTTTGGTCAAATGGTAGTGGCTTGCGAGCCCTTATAGACGAAGGCGAAACTCAAGTTTGAATCCTACTAAAGACACCACACTATGGAGGACTTATAATCAATGCACTATTATATCTAAGTTGTAAATATACAGTTTTTTAAATTAAAAAAAATTGGCGGAGAATAGAATAGATCAGAAGGCACACAACAAAATATTAGTGGGCACACTCAAACACAACTCTCCTTCTGTCAAGTCTTTGCCTCTACATATCCTACCTCTGATCTCTCTTTTGTTTTTATACTCACACATATAATATTCTCATGTTAATGTCAAATTTGTGCATCCTCCCACAAAACTTGTTGCTTCACTCACACTCCTGTCTCTCCACATACCCCAGTTTAGGAGAAGGAACCACATTAGCTTCTTTGCAGTAATTAATTAATTAATAAGTAGTCTATTTTTCAATACCAAGATATAACCTTTTCTCCTTGTCTCTATTACCCCTTTCCATATTCCAACCAGCTTAGTATTGTCAAAATCTCAATGCTTCTACCCTTTTATTCCTTTTGTCTTGAGATCATTTTCAAAAGGGTCTCTTAGTTTTTGAGTTGGGCTTCTTTATTTATTTGGGGAATGGATGAATATTGTGATCTTGAAGTTGATGTCAATGGAGAAGAGGTTTTCATGGTACATAAGGTAAAGATACCAATTTTCTGGGTTCTTGTCAAAATTGTGTTCTTTTTTCTCTAGAAAGTTGGGTTCTTTTTTCTGGGTTTTTTTCTCTGTTTTTCACTTCATTATGGTTCAATGATATTCTTCATAGTTTTTTGTTTTCACAATTATTGTCATTAACTCATATCTCCGTACTAAACAATCTTTAAATCTGTAGCTAAATATTGCTGAAATGTGTGGTTTATTCTAATACATCTGAACAATCAAAGTCACTTATCTCATTTATTAATTGTTGCAAGTAGTATGGATATTTATTGTTCACACCTTTGCTTTTGCCTCTCTCACATCTTTCAAGAGGCAAAAAAACTGTGTCCTTTTAAATTGGTACTGTTGGTTTCCCTTCTTTGCAGGGATGTAGTCTCTTTATCTGATTGCTTTTCAAGAATTTATTGCTGTATAACGACTTCATCTATCTTTATCAGCAAATTGGGTAGACTACCTTTTTTGTACAGTTAATTTAATTATGCTGGTGAATATATTGTAGGCATTAATTGCCAATTTCCCTTGGTAAAAATAACATAGTATGTTTCTTAATTGTTGTTTCTGTGACCACTGCAATTTTTTTAACTTGGTCCCTAATCTATGATTTTGTATAAATTCTTGTAGGGTGTTATATCTTCTTATTCAGGAAGAATAAACAAAATCTTTGGTAAATCCAAAGGCTTAGCCGGTCATCTGAAGGTGATATTTAATGACTTTCCTGGAGGAGCAGCAAATTTCGAGCTCATCACAAGGTTTTGCTACAATAAAGGAAAGGTGAATATAAATCCCTTTAACATTACTGACCTCACTTGTGCTTCACATTTTATGGAAATGAACAAATTGGTAGCGCAAACGGAGAAATCATTAGATGAGATTCGGTATTGGACTTGGTCCGAACTTATGATGGTTTTGAAAAAATGCCAAATTGTACTCCCGAAAGCTCGTTCTTTGGGTATTGTTGATAAGTGCTTAGATTCTCTCATTGGAAGAGTTGCATCATCTTGTGAAATGAGTCCATGTCCTTCCACTTCTTCACCAGATAGCTCTATGTTCAGATTGTCAAGCGACACAAGAAGTACCGAGAGCTTAAAGAACAATTTCATTCGAGCAACATGGTGGTTTGAAGACCTCTTAACATTAGACACCTGCGTAATTGAAATGCTTGTAAAGTTGATGGTATCTAGAAATTTCGACCAAGGGATTATATGTAGATTTCTCTTTTACTATCAAAAATCAAGATTTGCTTCTGCCACACCGGACGAGAAAATTAAAATCGTGGAAACGGTTATTGAGATGCTTGATTCATTGGATATAAGGTCTGTGTCTTACAAGAGTTTATTTGGAATGCTAAGAGTTGCGTTAAATGTTAACTTAAGCCAATGCAGCAGGGACAAGTTAGAGAGCATGATCGGTTCACAATTAGATGAAGCGAGCTTAGATAATTTACTTGTTCCATCTCCAGTCAAGGCGAGCTATTTGTATGACGTGAATCTAATTCTTAGGTTCTTGAAATCGTTTCTCGGAAAAGATGCTTGTTGTGTGCCATTGACTCGACTGAATAAAGTAGCTCGGGTGATGGATTTATATATTACTGAAGTAGCTCCGGACCCTTACTTGAAACCGTTAAAGTTCTTGGCTCTAATCAGGGCCCTACCCGACTCTGCTAGAGACTCGTGTGATGGAGTTTATCATGCAGTGAACTTGTACCTAGAGGTATCAAAAATTCTTTACCAAGAAATACCCTTTTCGTAGTTTTACGTTTTACAACTGAAATCGGCTTCATAATCAAAGTTGCTATAATTGATTAATTGCCCGTTATTTGTGTTTGTTTCTATAGGTTCACTCGGGATTGTCTGAAGAAGAAAAGATGAAAGTTTGTTGTGGACTAAATTACGAGAAACTCTCGTCAGAAGCATTTAACCACCTCAGGGAAAATGCCAACTTCCCATCAAAATCTGCAGTCCTAGCTGTCATATCTCAGCAACGCAAACTAAAAGGCTTGCTTGAAGATACAAATGAATTAGCCAACTTAAGCGATTCTCCTTTTAATTCTTTTGAGACAGTACTACAGAAGGGAAGGAAAGACGAGGGCTCCGAGCAACAAATTGTGCTTTACGCGAAAAAACTGAATCTTTCGGATGAGAATGAGAAGCTCAAAGCACATTTACAAGGCATGCAATGGAGAGTGGTGGAATTGGAAAAGGTTTGTAGGAAAATGCAAACACAAATGACAAAGATGATTAAATCAAGACTGTCAAACCAAAGTAATGCTAAATCTTCTGTACCTAGGCTTTGTTCATAGATTACAATCCTTTGCATGTGTTGTTGATTGTAGTGATAGAAGTGTCGCTATCGTTTACAGAGAATGAAGCATTGCCTGTATATTCTATTATTCTTGATTTATTCTTGCAGAATCTGTTTATTCTCTGCAATTTGTTTTAGAGGGTTCATTCCATTGCTGAAGGTCAAGTCCCTCTCTCTTCACTGAGAATGCTTTGTGTATATATGGTTAGGTCCCTCTCAATAGAATTCTCATGTTTAGGTATGTCTGCATCATTATGCAAAACTTGGACTCGGGATGTGTGATTAATTGTAAATTATAATCCTTATCCCAAGGGATTAACACAAGTAGAATATTATGCACATATGAGATGTCCCTTTTTAACAGGGAAAAATGCTTTAATGTCAATGCACACAAGTTTGGGGTGAAGGGGATGGATGTATTCTAAACCTACTTAAGACATTTATTTTACACATATAATCAACTTTTTCTTTGTCAATAACCTTTCCTCTTAAACACAAATATAAATCATATCTCAAATTTTTAAAATCCAAAGAAATATTCAAACTCATGTGTCACTTATTCTATATTTACACCGACCAATTACACACAAGTTTAAACTAATCAGTCACTTGTGCACTTGCCAACACTTAGGTCTATTATGAAAATGTTATGGCTCAATTCGGTTTTTATTTGGTTTCAAAATTCAGTTTCTAACTTTTGGGCGAAACCTTTGAAATTTGATTTGAAGAATGACTTCCATAGAATATTGAGATGATAAAATAATAATTAATGAGCTTAAATGTTTGAAATATGATTTGAATTGGGGTTTTGTTATAAAAGTAGATATAGGTATCGAATCAATAATTTTATATGTGTTAAAAACATGTGACATGTATCAAATTTATAGATTTATTAGCTTCAAATAAGTTTGGGTAGCTCTCAAAACATGAGCATGGGTTTAGACCTGCCCAAACCCATTTTCAAATGGGTTTTATAATTATCCAGGTCGGGGCAGACGTTTTCAAAATAACCCTTATATCTAGTGAAATTGCCACTGCATCAACTAAAGATAAAGGGCTTGTTTGTTTGGCGTTTCCCAAAAAATTTTCGTGTTTGGAAACTGCCATACAAACATGTTTTCTACTTTCTAAAATAAAATTTTTATATCTCAATTTTCTCAAACTATTCTCTCAAAATCTAAACGAACAACAATTTTTTTATCTCTAAATAAAACATATACAAACTCTACTCTGATTTGACATAAAATAACATATCTCTTACACAATTTATCTCACATAACAAACATGATTTGACATAAAGTTTTACACATCTTACACCTATAACCTAACTCTTCAAAAAAAACCTACATCTACTTTATTTTTCAAACCACTTTCTCAAAATCCAGACAAACAATATTATGCAAATCGAGATTATTTCACAAACCTCCACTACTCTCCCAAACTACTTTTCCAAACACCAAACAAACAGGCTCAAAATCGCCACTTCCACCAGTTTATTTGAATTTTCTACGGGTGTTTTTATAGATTTAGATGTACTCGGTTTTTTTTTAATATTTGTTTGAGTTTATGCTAAAGCCACGTATATAAAAAAGTATCTGAATTCTAGAAAAACAGAAGTGTTGTTGGTTTAGATTTTTAGTACTAAAAACACTTCCTAGAAATCCGAACAAAAAAGTCCCACATAGTAAACACTAATAAAAAAATATTATCTCAAAATCCATTAGTACAATATACCAATTATTCAAACAATTTATAATGATTACAAACCACATCAGTTAGTATATATATATATATATATATATATATATATATATATATATATATATATATATATATATATATATATATATATATATATAATAATTATGTTATAAGCAAAAGATCACAAATTGCTTCAGATTATACACAAACACATACTCATCTATTAATAATCTTAGTTACATATCCAATAATGACACTATATAATAATAAGAAGAGAAAAGATCGTATAATTTGAGTTCCAGCTATATTTATCACGCGTTTGATTTCCCTTGTTGGGCCATGTTTTTTAACTTAAGATTATTAAGAATTGGGCTGCATCAAAGTGCGTAACTGCGTGTCAATAATATGAAATTAGCAATAGCTTACTTTTTAATGTAATCCTCTTATCATGCAATTTAGGGTTGTCAATGGGGCGGATTCTAATTTGAATCAAATACGTAT
>JAYDYQ010001342.1:0-23681 GCA_034814905.1 Penstemon davidsonii | reverse complement strand
CAACCAATAAAAGGTAGCTTAGTTTATTAAGTGCCAAGAACCGACTCAAACGAGTTCTTGACTATTGATCTAAAGTCAATTCAAGTAGTTGCTCATTTTCCCCCAACATTGAAACTAGGAAGGGCTAACCAGATAATTAACAAGAAATATCGCTGGTAACACCATATGTACTTTGAAAGAGTTATAAGCAACTGTTAGAAAAAGCATGGTTCTGTTTTCGAGAATACATCAATTATATTTTTCTTTCAGAGTTTATATATTTACATCCTATTATATACTCCTTAATTCTGGATGGATTATCAGTTTTTCAATTACGGGTGAGAGGGAAAACTGCATAAGAATTCACATAGCAACTCGTGCACCTGTAAATAAATAAAACTATAATAAATGGCAGATAAAATAAATGCAAGCACTCTGATCAATAAAACATAAACACTCGCAAATCAAGACTATCCTATGAATAAAATCCATTACACATTAAAAATGGTGAATTAAGTCTTTCTGAATTAACAATGAACTTCTTGTAGGAAGATGACAGTCATAGGACAACCATCACAACCTCTGTGACATTGCCCGCAACTTCTGCTTCTGACGTTGTCTAGAAGTATTTTTTACATCATTAGCATAAACCTCAGGAGTGTACCAGTGTAAATTACCCTTATTTGAAAAATCACCCAACCATATAACATAAAATAAGAGAGTAAGCTTAACATTTCTTAACCTCTTTAGTAATACTGCATGCACATTATAGGGAATCTGGATTCAAGAAATATTGGGTATTTCTTAACTCTAAACAAAAACAAATTAGTGAGAGGTTCAATGCCTTTTCGTATATCAAAGCTAAATTGAAATTAGTTTATTTAGAAAAATATGATATATAAGACTAGAAAATGGGAGCAACCAACTAAAAAAGTTGAAGGACATATCTAAGAGGAGTTGCACTGAACTGGCAAGACAAGTTCAATTTTTTCCTCTGATGTACCGAAAGTAAATCGAAATTAGGTTTTCTTTAAGATACAAAATGTAGTAGACCATAGAGTTACATTGTGAAATAAGAAGTGCAATGACTATTTTCACTTGAATCAGATTTATAATACCAAACAAAAATGCAAAAATATTAGTTGATATCAAGCATTGAATGGTGAAATCAAATTTAAACACTGTCATAAAATATAGGCCACTGAAGCAGTAAATCATGAACATCTTTTACACATCCCAAACCTAACACAGATACTTCGTAACTGGACCAACTTTGTAAGTATAAAAGCGAATACCAACAACATTATTGCTAGTAATAACCTTGAGTTTCATTTGAAACCTTATTTAGTTCATGTACTATTCCTTTGCTTTTACAACTCAATTATTTTTTTATCTTAATTTCCCTTTTTCTTACTAACATAAATGTCTTTTTTCTTTTACATGTGAGTAAAAACAATTCACGAAAGGAAAACTGTACCCGACCAGGGATGGACTTGAAGAATTAGATGGTTGAGGCAACAAGTTAAGATAGCTATTTGCAGCAGCTATTTTTCAAATCTATTGACTACCAATACTTACTACTGAAATTGACCATCTCCAACGGGGTAAACTCAAGAAATTTTACCGAGTTTTTGCAATGCTATCAAATTGCATGACAGAGAAATGCAATAGAAGCAAATGAGGTTCAGGTTATCGGGTTATTGATTCATTTAACATTGAGTCTTTCATTTTAGCACAACTCGGTATGTGTCCTACAAATCTAGTAGTATTTATTCCATCATTTGGCCAACAATATTTCGTTTTCTCCAAGGAAAGCTAAACTTCAATATGTGTGTGTGTGTGCACGTAAAAGGTACAAGTATGCTGTAAAACTTTAGTCGTATATTCCAAGAGATTGAATATTACTACCAAATTGAAAATCTGATTTTAAAACGCTACTATAATTAAAAATAAAAATGTTTTGTTTCCTAAAATTTCTAAGAGCAAATACAATTTGCTGATGCTAGACAAGTTGTCCTTAGAATCCCAACAATTGGGTAAAATTTCTTAAAATTTTAAGATCAATTAGTCTTGGATTTCTTTGTTTGCAAAGACATACAAGTATGACCATTAATTTTAAAACATATCGATTTCCGATATATCAGAAATCAACCATTACATTTTAAACATACAAGTCTTTAATTCTAACTGCTAATCTCTGTTATGACAATCCCCAGCTTTACTCTGTTATGGGTCCCAGCTTTATTGATTATACATAGATCTTTACAAACAAACATTACATGAAGAGCGGTAATATAAAAAAAAATTATTGTTACTTATCAAATAAATGGTATACTCATTGTAAACATCCGAATCTTATAAAACATATCATTGTAAACAATAGCAAGTATTTATCATATAATTAGGGTAAAATTTCATTTTACCCCTTTTGACTATCATTGTTTCATGCTTTGCCCCTCCAACTACTGATAGCATCATTTTGCCGCCCTCTAGCTATCATTTGTGCACAAATAGACCATTACAGGAAAGAAGGGAGGACAAATTTTTTTTGCTCAAGATTGTTTCAAATTTGGAGTTAAAAAATTGTGATGAGTGGTATCTTTTCAAGAAAAAAAAATAAGAATTTACTTAGAGACTTTGATAATAATAAATAATTATGTCATCAAAATTATGAAGTAATGAAGTTTAAACGTACTATTTGTGGTGATCTTATTATGTCTTGATGAGGTAATATTCAAATTAAAATCTATAATTTCAATAATAATTTTAATCTCATCACCAATATAGAATATTACTCCCTCCGTCCCATTATTTTTACTCCTTTTTCTTTTGGCACAAAGTTTTAGATATGAGTTAAAAATTGGACTTTTTGGCAAATTTACATTTATTGCCCTCAAAAGTAGTGGTTGGGAATTAGTGGTGTCTTTAGGAAAGGGAGTTTTGTTGTGGTAAATTCCCAAAAGATTATGGGACGGATAGAGTATTTCTTTTTTACTGAAATAAGAAGATTAGACATGCATAAGAATTGAAAAATTGATAGAAGATGAGTTATTTGAGCATGTGAAATAGTTGGAGGGGCAAAATAATGCAATGGGTAGTTGGAGGGGCAAAGCAATGCGGTTATGATAGTTAAAAAAAGGAGAAAGTGGAATCTACCAATAAGTAATAACTAATTGTTACAAAACACAAAAAAGATATACTAAAAAATGCAGAGAATTTTTTGTCAATAAAGTTCAAGTTTAGTGCTCTCTACTATGATGCAAACACGAAATGAACATTTAAAGACATTAGTAATCAAATTTCTAGCATCAGATTTCCAATTTATATGCGATTCCAAGCAAAACATATTTCACACATCAATAAAAAGCATTCTCGAATCTCGACTAAGTTGATTCAGATTAATTTAGAAAAGAAAAACAAAGCAACTTGTTTCTAATTTATAGTTCCAAATTTTCATTAGCCCTCAAATGAACATGAGTTTGGCCTAGCAGTTAAAAGTTATCCTACAAGAACTGAATTCAGTAAACTGAAATTAATTTTGTAATAATTCATCTCAAAGAATTGCATTATGAAAATGTTATATTATGTTAGGATTTGAGAAGTCCAATCTTTTGTAATTATACAACCTATAAGTGATTGTCGTTTTAACTTTTGAAAGTGAATTTAGTTTAGTTTAAAAAACACCTATAAAGTTTCAAAAGAGATCTAAACAAGATCTCCAACTACCTACGCCAAACTTAATGAAAGTAAGTGCCACAAAAAAAAAAAAAAAAAAAAAAAAAGGAACAACATATCTAGTCAGATTAAGAAAGAACGAAGCAGAACGGATTCGTCACAAAATTCATTAAACTAACACGAAATTCATCAAACTATCTACCACTTAATTTCCACAATTTTACTGAAACGAATGCTGACCTAATTTGAAAAATAGATTCAAAATCAATTTGCAGCTTGTGATTTGAATCATACCTCATGAAAGCCATTTGAATCCTATCCCCAAAATCCTGCGACTCAAGCGCAACTTCGCCGCCTCTCAAACCGAAAGCCACTGATTCAACCATTGTTGTTGCGCCTGAAGGGGTTTGGTTGAAAGAAAAGAAGTTGTTTTAGATGGCTAATTTGTTAATTTTTTAAGGATGGTGGGTCATCTATTAAATCCTTCGAATGCCTCAATTAGAATTTAAAAACTGTTTTTTTTTTTTAAATAAGATATAATTAGTGTCCAAGATGATAGAGCCCGTTTGGATCGGTTTTTGTTCTATTCGATGTTTCAAAATTGTTTGGGATTTTTGGCATTTTGCTCTCTGAAATTATAGGGTTTTGACACTTTGCATTTAATTTAAAAATTTTGACAATTTGTACTCTAATGTGTGTTTTGATGAAGAAATCCATTAATAGAAGGGTAAAAGAGTCGTTTTTGAATATTTGGCACTTTCCACCCTGAAAATATAGATTTTGACACTTTACACCCTGAAAATATAGAATGTTGGCATTTTGCACCCTAAAAATATAATTTTTTTTATCATTTTCAATCTCGACTTAATATTTTTGGCACATTTTAATTTTAACTAAATTTCTAGCTATTAGTGATTAGGTAAGACTCTTTTTTCTTTTTTGTAATTTAATAAATTTAACATGCTAATAGTAAATACTTTTAGATTTGTTGGTATGTAGGGAAAAAAATTTAGGATCAATTGCATGTGAGTCTCATAGAGACAATAGCATGAAAATAATAACATGTGAGATTGGTAAACGTATTATTTAGATATAATGTAAATAATTTAGAGGATACTTGAAAACAAAATGAAGACAATTTTTTTTTTTTTAATTTAAATTTTACTGAGAGAAAATATTAGACATTCATGAGTTTTTTCCAAAGAAAAAATAGTAAGGGGTAAAAATACCCTACAAATTATATTTCTAGGGTGAAGAGGGCAAAAATAATTAATCAGGGTGAAAGTGCCAAAATTTTATATTTTCAGGGTGCAAAGTACCAACATTCTATATCTTCAGGGTGTAAAGTGCCAAAATCTATACTTACAGGGTGCAAAGTGCCAAAAGAAATATTAAAAATGACTATTCTACCCTTCTACCAATGAATTTTCTCACCAAAACACATAATAAGGTGCAAAGTGTCAAATAAATTATATTTCCGTGCAAAGTTCCAAAACATTTAAGTCAGAGTGCAAAGTGCAAAAACCCTATAATTTTAGGGTGCAAAATGCCACAAACCCATTTGTTTGAGTGGTTCTGGCGAAATATTTGAAACACGATTTGATTGATTTTGGTTGGAATATTGAGATGAAAAAATATTAGCAAAATATAGATAGTGGGTTTTGAAAAGTTGATATATGGATTGTGATGGTTTTGACTTTTGAATGTTGGTGTTTGGGGGTGAAAATTTTATGACAAATATCAAATCAAAAACTTAAGGAGTTGAAATATAACATTATATAACGTAATGATTTAGATGGATAATAATATATTATTGTAATATTGACTTAGATAATTAATTATAATTGAAAGTAGGTGCATAATAAATTAGTAGATTTTATTTATTAAGGATATCCAAAAAATAATATAGTAATATTTTGATATAAATAATAATGATAACACATTCATTTAATATAATATAATATAATATAACACTGAAATTTCGTTTGAAAAAAATAATATCATATGAAACTTCATCACATAAATTTTAAAAAATACCACACAAGTTAAAATAATTAGACTAAACTATGAAGAGATAGAATTTAATTTTTTTTTTAAAAAAAAACTAAGGTAAATTACCCCCTGAAGTAAGGCCTATTTACGAAAATCTCCCCCACGTATTAGGTATTATAAAATTACCCATCAGGTTTGTCAATTTCTTAACCCCTAAAATATTCCAATTTTGCCCTTGGGTGTTATTTGTAATGTTCATAATATCTTATAAATTTTGAAATTTGGGTGGTAATTTTTATATCATATAAATTATAAAAATGATTATCATATATTTACTACCAAAATAATTTATATAATTTATAATTGCCCATAAATTTCAATACATAATGTAATATTATTACAGATTTAGTAATAATTTAATTTCTACAATAAATAATTAAATTAAATTTTAATAATAAAATTTATAAATATAAAATTATATTTACACCAATTAAGTAAATAATATTTTTATAGAATTAATAAATATTGAATTTATAATAAAATATAAACTTTATTAAATTAAAATATTTGATTTAAAGTACAATATAAATTTTATTAAATTTACTATTATAGAAAATAAATTCATTTACTAAATGTGTATACAATTTGTTTATATATATAAGATATTATTATTACAATATGTAAATAAGGTTTTTTTTTAATTGTTGCAATATTTATTGAAACTCATGGGCAATTATCAATTATTTTGGTAGTAAATATATAATCATAAATTTTATAATTTATAAAACATAACAATTATCACCCAAGTTTTAACATTTATAAGATATTACAAACTTTACAAATCACACCCATGGGCAAAATTGGAACATTTTAGGGGCAAGGGATTAATTGTAAGAATGTGACAAACCTGAGGGGGAGTTTTGTAATACCCACTACGTGAGGGAAATTTTTGTAATTAAGCCTTACCTGATGAGAAAGAGAGGAAAGAGAGCTTATGAGAGAAAACCTCTCTCTCCTCTCTACACAACCTCTGCGCAAGCAGGGACCAGTAGTCTAGGTACTCTGGGGCTGTTTTAGATTGTTTGGGTTTGGCTTAGATTTTGTGTCTCGCTCAAAATTCTCCCCAACCAAAAAGTGATCGATGTTGGCCGGCTTCACGAGCGAAATACATGGGCCAAAATCAATCTAAACAGGCCCTTGTATCCTTGGAATAATCAATATCAACATCCAACATAATATTTTCAATTAATTCTTTTTTCTTGCAAAGTTATTCCTCCTTACGTTTCAGTTTCTTAGGCAGATCAACAACTAATTTCTCTGCTTGGATGGGGTTTAACTTTCAACAACAAATTTGTAAAGACTTATGATTTTTATTATAGGTGGTGTATTGAAGAACTTTCATCAACAATGGGAGATCAATATATGGGTGTTGTTGGTCCCAAGTTGTTATTATGAGGTTTAGAGGGGGAGGGTTGAATAGACCTCTTAACATTTTAAAATTTTTTCTCTTTTTCTTAAGAAGAGCCAACTGATCAGTAAGATGAGTCCACTTAGCTGATTTGCACTTAGCTTATCAACGGGATAGATCACTTAGTTGATTTGCTTGTCTTACTTAAGATATCAGAGTGTTCAAATAAAGTTGCAACTAATATGTCAAAATATGTTTTTCAAACAATATTTTTAACTCAATTAAAACTTATAAAGTTTTACCCCTGGTTTTAGAAAATTCCTCAAGTTAAATGTCGTAGCTTTTCAAAATGATTTACTTAGCTTTTAAAGAATGAAATGCAATGGAATAAGGTAAATCACACAAGAAATTTTTTATATTGGTTCAGCAGGAACAAATCATCTTAATCCACTCTTCTAAATCACAGAGATTTAGGTTATACTAGTAACACACAGTAGCCAGTACAAAGGTCTTGTGCTTTTACAACAAATGATAAGCAACAAGATAGAACACTCTGTTCTGATTAGGAAACCACTCATAAAACCTAACTACAAAGCTATATCTTCTCAATCAGAATGGATATACACTTCTCACAACACTTAGTTGAAAAATCACTAAGATTTTATAAGTGTTTGATCTTTTTCTTCAAATTGGCTTCGTCAACAGATGACTTAGCTGATAGAACTTCCTTCGAGAGTTTGAGCTTTAGATTTTTGCAAGTAGATGTTGTGTTGTGTTCTTGCTCACTCTTGAATCTCGATCTATTTATATTGTGGGATTTGAATTCTGTCAATTGAAGATAGGCGAAATTGCAATTTTAATACCTGTTAACGGTCATTAATTGAACGGCTCCCTGCAACAGCTTTACTGTACAGTTACAGTATATCTATTGTACGGTTCTGTCAAGTGCATTAAATGCACTCAGTTGATCAGAGAGAATTTGAACTTATTGCTTCAATCATTGCCTCTAATATCCTTCTCAGATAGCATTTATGCATTTATTATCGTTGCAATAACTTCGGACCACTTCCACTTAGCTGATAATCACTCTGCTCAGTCAAGTCTTCACTCATCCGTCTTGACTTTGCTGAAAGTGACTAATCTCACTTGTCTGCGATCTTCACTAAGCTGATTTTGGTCACTATTAGCCAGACCGTAATTCAATCTTCTATTGATTTGATTTATACTTCTCTTTTCAGATTGAATATTCAAAGGTTAACTAAGGTTCCATTACTTAGATGATTACACCTTTTGTTATCATCAAAACCTTTATGTTGGTCCCAAGTGGTCAGATGAGGTCTAGAGGAAGAGGGGGGGGGGGGGGGGGAATAGACTTCTGTACCTTTAAAAAAATTTCTCTTTGTATAAGCAGAGTAAGCTTATCATCCGTATGAGACTACTCAGCTGATTTTGCATTTAGCTTATTCAGAGCAAGTTGACTACTCGTCTGATTAGCTTATCTGTTAAGATAAACTCAGAGTTTTAAACTTGTATGCAACGAATTTGAAAATGTATGTTTCTCAAACAAGTTTAACTTTAAAGGTTTTACTCCTGTTTTGTAAATTCCTCATTTAAAAGCTTTATCTTTTAAGGCGTTTGTTTACTTATGAAAATATGCAAGTTTGACAGCAAGTAATCAAACACATGAATTTTTATAGTGGTTATACAGACAAGAATTCTCTTAGTCCACTCTTCTAAATCACGAAGATTTAGGTTCTACTAGAAACATAAGTAACTAGTATACCACTTGTGTTTTTTACAACAAATGATAAAGCCACAAGCTCACAATAGGAAATCACAAAGAAAACCTATTCTCTGAAGTAATTGCACTCACTTAGACGGATATTAACTTCTCACAACATTCAATTTTTACAGAAATCACTCAGATTTTTAAGTATGCTATTTTTCTTCAACTTGGCTTTGTCAACATATGACTAGGCTGATAATGATCTGTTCTTGAGTTTTTGAGACTTAGAAAATTTGCTCATTTTGAATTCTCTCAGTTGTTTTGTTGTGTCTCTAACTCTTGAATGTAGATCTATTTATACTCGAAGGTTTGAATTTTTCCCGTTGAAGTGAGATGGAATTCAGATCTTCCTCGAGTTTCGGTCCTTAACCTTAAACGGTTCTCTGCAACTATTCACTGTACAGTTTTTTGTACGGATCTGTCAGTCGCATTAAATGCACCATGCTGATATGAGGTTCTTGAGTTAACTCCTTCAATCATTTGTCATTAATACCCTCTTAGACAACATTTATTACATCAAGTGCATTTATTACCGTTGGAATGACTTCTGATCTCTTTCCACTCTGTTGATGAACACTCTGCTAATTCAAACCGAACTCATTTGATTTGACTCTGCTGAAATCCACCAGTCTGATTCCGAACTCAGCTTAAGATCAATAGTCTTCCAGACCTAAATTCAATCTTTTGATTTTACTTGTCTTCTCGATTGAACTTTTTCAGAGGTTTGCTAAGCTTCCATTACTTAGCTGATTACTTATGGAAATAATCAAAACCTCCCTTCACTTCTTCATCTTCATCCAACACTTTATCTTCCAAATTTCTTTCCAACAGGTGTAAATGGATATGTTAAGTCAACCAACATATTCTCCAAACTGTGATTGGGCTTGATATGATTTCTAAACAAACCACAATCACATACTCTACCTAACGAACAAGAGTTAGTTGTAATCTTTACATATATTTCACAAATTTAAGCTTAGAAATCAAGCTTTAGTCAAGCACCCAAAGCTATCAACCAATAAAAGGAGTTTAAGCTTAATTTAGTCAAGAACCGACTCAAACGAGTTCTTGACTATTGATCTAAAGTCAATTCAAGTAGTTGATCATTTTGAGTTCTCCCATCATGCTCATTTCAAACTTATTCTGCATCAGCTTAGAGAATTTTTCACACATCTGTTTGTTAGTTGAACCAAATATAATATCGTCCACATAGATTTGAACAAATAATATATGATTATCCCATTCAATAGTAAACAAGGTCTTGTCTACTTTACCTTTGCGAAATCCTTTGATTAAAATAAAATCAGATAAGGTATCATACCATGCTCTTGGCGCTTGCTTTAAACCATATAATGCTTTCTTCAGACAATATACTTTGTCTCCTTCTTGATAGACTTCAAATCCTAGAGGTTTTTCAACGTACACTTCTTCCTGCAGTTTTCCATTAAGAAAAGCAAACTTCACATCCATCTGATAGACATTGAAGTCTTATGAGCAACATAGGGAAGGATAGTCTGATTGCTTCAAGCCTAGCCACTGGTGCAAACGTCTCATCAAAATCTATGCCTTCTTCTTGGCAATAACCAATAGTCTTGCTTTGTTTCTGGTAACAATACCATCTTCATTCATTTTATTTTTGAATACACACTTAGTGCCAATGACTCTTTGATGAGTAGGTCTGGGTACTAAATAACAAACCTCATTTCTTTCAAATTGATTAAACTCTTCTTGCATTGATTCAAATTGAGAATCACTGAGAGCCTCATCAATTAATTTGAGTTCAATCTGTGAAAGAAAGCTTACGAACATAGATTCATTTGCAGTTGTCCTTCTAGTTCTTACTTTATCCAATGGATCACCAATCACAAGATTATGTGTGTGATCTCTGAGCCATCTTAGACCAGGTTGCAAATCTGAATGTTGTCTTATTGATTGATTTTGCGACACTTTTGTTGGAGTCTCAGTAGTAGTCTGTTGAACAGTCTCTGGTCTGTCAGTTGATTGACACTTGTCTTTAGACAATCAATCATTTGATTTTGAACAACATTTAAGTTATCAGTTGGGTTGAGATCAGGTAGTATGATGGGTACATATTCTTCTTTTCTTTCTACAGTTAATTTCTGAATATCAGCAGATAAATCTGGATTAGTGCTTTGATTCTTTTCAGAACATTGAGTAGGTTCATCAAATACTACATGAATAGATTCTTCTACAAGTAAAGTTTTTTCGCTAAACACTCTATATGCTTTACTAACAGAAGAATAGCCTAAAAACAGCTTCATCAGCCTTTTATGCAAAAGCAGTAAAGTGATTTTTCCCATTATTTAAGACAAAATATTTACAACCATATATGCGAAGATAATGAATATTAGGCTTTCTGTTGTTCCACAACTCATAAGGTGTCTTGTTTTGACTTTTATTGATCATGCATCTGTTCTGGGTATAGCAGGATGTATTTGTGGCTTCTGCCCAAAATCTCTGTGGCATGGTTCTGGTAGCTTCTTTTAGAGTTTTGTTTCTCCTTTCAGCAACTCCATTTTGTTGAGGGGTCCTGGCAGCAGAGTACTCATGACTGATTTCCCTGGAATTGCAATACTCTTCAAGAGTAGAGTTAGTAAATTCAGTGCCCCTATCTGATCTGATCCTTAAGATTTTCAAGCTCTTTTCATTCTGAATCTGGTCTGTCAGATTATTAAGATGTTCATTGGTTTCACTCTTCTTTTTCATGAAAACCACCCAAGTATATCTTGAATAATCACCCACAACAGCAAGTCAGTATTTCTTTCCACCATTGCTAATGGGATCAATGGGACCAAACAAATCCATGTGAAGTAGCTCCAAAATTCTGTTTGAAGATTGTTGCTTCTTGCTTTTAAAATATGACTGAAGTTGTTTACTCTTTTGACAGGTATCACATAGCTTGTCTTTGATCATGCTTGTCTTTGGTAATCCTTCAATCAAATTGTTCTTGATTAATCTGTTGATGGTCTTGAAGTTTACATGATTCATTCTTTTGTGCCATAGACAACTAACTTCACTTGGTGTAGAGGCCACCAAACAAATATTAGAATTCTTGTCAACAGAATTCTAGTCGGCTATATAGATGTTTCCTTGTCTTCTTCCATATAACTTGGGCTAATATTACTTATCCTTGGAATTAGACGATTGGAATAAATAGATGTAGCAAATTGGGTCACTTTCTTTGTTCCAATTTGCTCCACATAGCACTTATCTGATGAGAAGATAACAGAAAATCCCTTGTCACAAAATTGACTTATGCTCAGCAGATTGTACTTCAGGCCTTTGACATATGAGACATCAGATATCTCTATGTTTCCTTTGATAAGCTTTCCACTTGCCACAATCTTGCCTTCTTTGCTGTCTCCAAATGTATCGTTTCGACCGTCTACGGCAGCAACATCAGTCAGCTCATGTATGTCACCACACATGTGTCTTGAACATCCACTGTCCAAGTACCATTTTTCTCTACTTTACTCCTACTCCTAATCCTATCCTACAAAACAAAACAAAAACTGTTTTAGGTACCCTTTATTGAGAGGGTCCTGGATGATTAGTGTCACCTTTGACAACCCAAGATTTGGTAACCTTAGGCTTCTTAGGCTCAGTAGATCTTGGTGGTGCTTTTGTTACTCTTGGTGCATCATAATTTTCAGTAGACATGTTATGATGATAATCATTATGATGTGAGTAATGCTCATAAGTAGGGTACGGTGCATGATAAGCAGGATAAGCATGCATCGGATGATGAGCAGGGTATGCAGCAACATAGTAAGGTGGATAATGAGGTGCAGAATAATAAGATGAGTAACCAGGTTGCACATAATAAGACTCATTTCCATACCAAACATTATCTTTTTATGATTTATTTGCTTCTTAGGTTTCTTTCTTACTTGCTCACCAACAGACTTCTTAGACTTATTACTGGTCTGATTATTTTTGCTCTTATCAGAAGACTTCTTAGGACTGTTATGCTGTTTAGCTTTACTAGTCTGTTTTTCTTTCTTAGGATCTTAACCCTTAATAGCCTTTTGAGATTTCTTCTCCTTAATCTCTTTTTCTGGTGAAGTGGGTTTAGCATTCTGAACATGTAAGATTACCTTATTGTTACTAGCAGATATGAACTTTTCAGCACAATCGAATTCTAAACTTGTCTTTTCATAAGGAAGTTTATGTTTACTAGGCATGTTATCTAATGTAACAGAAGACTTACCATGAGACTCAATAGTCTTTTTATATTCCATTATTTTTCCTTTATAAACTTCACATTCTGCTTTCAGAGATTCATTCTCATGCTCAAGCATTTTGTACTCAGATGATTCTATTGGTTTTTCTACCTTAAGTTTTAGTGAAGCATTTTTCTCTTTCAGCACAATCATCTCTTCCTTAAGCTTGGCAAAAGCAACAACAACGCTCCTGTTGTTCTTCATCATTTGTTCAGATGAACTAAATAGCGCATTTTCTTCTTTAGAAAGAGTTACCTCATTGCCAGAATCATCTGTTTCATTGGCCATGAGACAGAGCAGTGCAGGTGTCTCTTCTTTAGTAGAGTCATCTTTCGATGTCTCCGAGTCTGAATCAGACGAGTAGATGGCTGCTATCTTTTCAACTTCAACCAACAGTAATTTGCTCTTATTGTGTGTCCTCTCTTTCCTTATTTTCTTTTCTTCTTCAGTGTACTTCTGAGCTTTAGGATATTAGTTTGGATTTATAATTATCCTTTCTATCATGAGAAATAGGGTTAGAAGTAGAAGCTTGTTGTATTTGTTCTTCATTTTTCTCTTGTAGAACTTCTTGAACCCATTTAGCAACAACGCAACATCCCCAGCAGTGTACTTCTTTTTGTTGAGTAGCATGGTCTCATTAGATGAGTTCATTTCCTTTGAGCTCCCTGCTGATTTCTTTGGTCTTTTTGCAGCAATCAGGGCAGCAGTGGGATTAGAACTGGATGACTCTTCTATTCCCATTATTGGCATACTCATACGCCTTGAGTACTGAGAACAGCTCGGTAAGAGAGATTTTCCTCAAACCCCTTGATTCTTCCATAGCTGTTATTTTCATGTTGAACTTGGGAGGCATCGCCTTGAGAACCTTTACGATGATCTCTTTGTCCGTGAAAGTCTTTCTCAACTTTAAGACTTCATCAAGCGTCCTTGTAAACCTTGTATCCATATGATCAATGGTTTCTCCGGACTTCATTTTGAAGTTTTCCAACTTCTCAAGAGCTATGCTTAGATTGTGCTCTTTGATAACATCATTCCCTTCACTCATGTCGCGGACTTTGTCCCACATTTCTTTTGCAGTTTTGTAATGTTTGACTTTGTCAAACCTATCATTATCAAGGGCTCTGGTCACGATGAATCTAGCAACTTTATCAAGATTATTCAGCTTGATTTCTTCTGCTGTCATCTCTTCGGGCTCTTTGTCAACTGTCACCTCTTGGTCGTTGACTTTGATGGTTTTTGTGATTTTGAAAGGACCTCTTGTTATGCACGTATACATATTATCGTAATAAGCAGCAAGGAAAATTTCCATGCGAATTTTTCAATCCTCAAAACTCATACCGCCAATGTGAGGAACATGGCTGATACAATCCATTTTCAAAAGATTTTGATTTTTTAAAATATGCTCTTTTTGAAAACGTTTGAAAAACACACCTTAGATCAAGCTCGTTGATCAGGCAAATGATTGAAATGAACCACCTGCTTTGATACCACTTGTTGGTCCCAAGTGGTCAAATGAGGTCTAGTGGGAAGGGGGGGTTAATAGACCTTTGTACCTTAAAAAAAATTTCTCTAACTTTGTATAAGCAGAGTAAGCTTATCGTCCGTACGAGACTACTCAGCTGATTTTGCACTTAGCTTATTCAGCGCAAGTTGAGCACTCGTCTAATTAGCTTATCTATTAAGATAAACTCAGAGTTTAAACTTTTATGCAGTGGATTTGAAAGTGTATGTTTTTAAACAAGTTTAACTTTAAAGGTTTTACCCCTGTTTTGTAAATTCCTCATTTGAAAAGCTTTATCTTTTGAGGCGTTTGCTTACTTATGAAAATATGCAAGTTTGAAAGCATGTAATCAAACACAGGAATTTTTATAGTGTTTGTACAGACAAGAAGTCTCTTAGTCCACTCTTCTAAATTACGAAGATTTAGGTTCTACTAGAAACATTAAGTAACTAGTACACCACTTGTGCTTTATACAACAAATGATAAAGCCACACAAAGAAAACCTATTCTCTAAAGTAATATCACTCACTTAGATGGATATTAACTTCTTACAACACTCAATTTTTACATAAATCACTCATATTTTTAAGTATGATCTTTTTCTTCAACTCGACTTTGTCAACAGATGACTCGGCAGATAGTGATCTGTTCTCAAGTTTTTGAGACTTAGAAAATTTGCTCGTTTTGAATTCTCTTAGTTGTTGTGTTGTGTCTCTAACTCTTGAATGTAGATCTATTTATACTCGCAGGTTTGAATTCTGCCCGTTGAAGTGAGACAAATTTCAGATCTTCCTCGATTTCCGGTCCTTAACCTTTAACGGCTCCTTGCAACTGTTCATTGTACAGTCTGCTGTACGGATCTATCAGTCTCTTTGAATGCACCTTCCGTTCCTAAATGGCTGAAGGGCTGCACACATGGGGAAAAAGTGTACAAATTAGAAAACTAATTCTCAAGTATGTCAATCAAAGTAATACAATGTGCAATCAAAGTAATACAATATTTCTCTTCTTTAATATAATATTAACATGAAACATAATTTGTGAATGAAAATGTAGGATACAAATATGCATTCTGAACATTAACATAAACATAACTTAAAAATATTGTTGGATGAAGATGAAGAAGTGAAGGGAGGTTTAGATGATTTCCAAAAGTCATCAGCTAAGTAATGGAAGCTTAGCTAACCTCTGAAAAGTTCAATCGAGAAGACAAGTAAAATCATAAGATTGAATTTCGGTCCAGAAGACTACTGATCTGATGCTGAGTTCGGAATCAGGCTGGTGGATTTTAGTAGAGTCAAATCAAATGAGTTTGATTTGAATCAGCAGAGTAGATTCGATCAACAGAGTGGAAGAGATCAAAAAGTCACTCCAACGATAATAAATGCACTTGGCGTAATAAATGTTTAAAGAGAAGGGTATTAATGACAAATAATTGAAGAAAAACCTCGTATCAGCAAGGTGCATTAAATGCGATTGACAAATCCGAACAACAGACTGTACAATGAACAGTTGCAGAGAGCCGTTCAGAGATAAGGACCAGTAATCGAGGAAGATCTGAAATCTGTCTTTCTTCAACGGGCAGAATTCAAACCTCAAGTATAAATAGTTCGCGATTCAAGAGTTAGAGACTAACGATCAGAATTTTCGAAGTCTCAAAAACTCAAGAACAGAACACTATCAGCCGAGTTATCTGTTGACGAAGCAAGTTGAGGAAAAAGTATACATCTACAAATCTTAGTGATTTCTGTAAACAGTGAGTGTTGTGAGAAGTTTATATCCATCTAAGTGAGTGATATAACTTCAGAGTGTAGGTTTTCTTTGTGATTTCCTAAAGCGAACTTGTGGCTTTATCATTTGTTGTAAAAGCGCAAGCAGAGTATACTATTTACTTAGTGTTCATAGTATAACCTAAATATTCATGATTTAGAAGAGTGGACTAAAAGACATTTTGTCTATATAACCACTATAAAAATTCCTCGTGTTTGATTACTTGTGTTATACTTGCATATTTTCATAAGCAAAAAACACTTTAAAAGACAAAGGCTTTTGAAAGAAGGAGTTATAAAACTGGGTTAAATCTTTAAAAGGAAAAACTTGTTTGAAAAACATGCTTGACTAGATCCACTGCATACAAGTTTTGAAACTCTGAGTTTATCTCAACAGATAAGTAAATCAGACTAGTGGTCAACTTACGCTGAACAAGCTTTGTGCGCGAACAACTAAGTAGTCTCATAAGTTTCGATCAGCTTACTCTGCTGATAAGAAAAGTTAGAGAAATTTTTTAAAGGTACATAGGTCTATTCACCCACCTCCCCCCCTCTAGACCTCATTCTGACCACTTGGGACCAACAAATATAAAAGTTTTTTTGATGGTCAGATCTATGCTACAAACTAAGGTAAGAATCCCATGGTTTAAATCATGGATTTGTGAGGTTTGTATTGTTTAAAAAGGGTATTAAGAGAATAATTCATTTGCAATAATTATTTATTGGCCAAGTTAGAAATAAAACACACTATCAATATTAGTAAATGAAAAAACAAAGTTGCAATAGCAATACCCAATTTAGTAAAATACAAATTACCCCAGTTAACGGCAACAATACAATCAGAAAATCCATGTAAAATTATTGGTTACACTGATCCTTCAGTTCCAATGTTGAAGTATTAGGTACACAATTTCTCTGCTTGCTCTGGAGTGATAAGACTCCATTATATATCATATCAACCTAATCAGGTCAACATATATACATCAACCTAATACACCAAAGTATTAGGTACACAATTTCTCCACTTGCTCTGTAAAGTTCTAAAGACGCTGCCTCCCAAGTTCAACATAAAGATAACAACGATGGAAGAATTAGGAGATTTAGGGAAAATCTCTCTGATGGAACTATTTTCTGTACTCAAGCGATATGAGTATAAACTGCCAAGGATGGGAATAGAAGAAACATCAACTTCAAATCTCACTGCTGCCTTAGTCGCTGCAGAAAAATCAAGAAGATCAGCAGGGAGATCAAAGGAAATGGACTCTTCTGATGAGACCACTCTACTCAACAAAAAGGAGTACACTGCTGGAGATGTAGCTCTACTGTTAAATGGGTTCAAGAAGTTTTACAAGAGAAAGATGAAGAACAAATACAACCATGCTTCTACTTCTAACCCTATTTCTCATTCTCATAATAGTAAGGATGATTTTAAATCCAAACTAATGTGCTATAATTGCAGGAAATTGGGACATTTCATCTAGTACTGCCCATATCCTAAAGCCGAGAAGTATACCGAAGAGAAAAAGAAAATAAGAAAATAGAGGAGACACAATAAGAGCAAGGTATTGTTGGCTGAATCTGAAAAGATAGCAGCCATCTACTCGTCTGATTCAGATTCGGAGACATCAGAAGATGATTCTGCTGAAGAAGAGACACCTGCACTGCTCTGTCTCATGGCCAAGGAATCTGATGATTTTGATAATGAGGTAAATCTCTCTGAAGAAGAAAATGAGTTATTTAGTTCATTTGAACAAATGATGAAAAACAACATAAGTGTTGTTGATGCATTTGCATAGCTTAAGGAAGAGATGACTGTGCTGAAAAAGCATAATGCCTCACTGAACCTTAAGGCTGAAAAATCACAAGAATCAGTTGAACATAAAAAGCTTATGCATGAGAATGAATCTCTGAAAGCGGAATGTGAAGTTTATAAGGGAAAGGTCATGGAACTTGAAAAGATTATTGAGTCTCATGATAAGTCCTCTGTTGTATCGGATAACATACTTAGTAAACATAAACTACCTTTAGAAAAAAAAAGTTTAGAACCGAACCGTGCTGAAAAATTTATATCTGCTGATAACAGTAAAGTTATCTCATATGTTCAGACCGCTAAACCTACTTCACAGGAAAAAGATATAAAGGAGAAGAAATCTCCTAAGGCTAAGGATAAAGAGCCTAAGAAAGACAAAAAGACTGAAAAAGCTAAACAGCAGAGTAGTTCAAAGAAGTCTGCTGAAAAGAGTAAAAATAATCAGACTAGTAGTAAGTCTAAGAAGTCTGAAAATGAGCAAGTAAGAAAGAATAAACTTAAGAAGCAAAGAAATCATATAACTGCTAATGCTTGGTATGGAAATGAGTCTTATTATGTGCAACCTACTTATCCTTCATGTTATACTGTACCTTATTATCCACCTTACTATGCTGCATACCCTGTTCATCATCCGATGCATGCTTATCCTGCTTATCATGCACCGTATCCTACTTTTGAGCATTACTCACATCATAATGATTATCATGATAATCTGCATACTAAAAATTATGATGCACCAAGAGTAACAAAGGCACCATCAAACTCTACTGAACCTAAGAAGCCTAAGGTTTCCAAATCTTGGGTTGTCAAAGGTGATACTAATCCACCAGGACCCTCTCAATAAAGGGTACCTAAAACAATTTTTTTGTTTTGTAGGTTAGTATTAGGACTAGGAGTAAAGTAGAGAAGAAATGGTACTTGGACAGTGGATGTTGAAGGCACATGTGTGGAGACATACATAAACTGACTGATGTTGCTGCCGTAGACGGTCCAAAAGTGACATTTGGAGACAACAAACAAGGCAAGATTGTTGCGTGTGGAAAGCTTATCTAACGTCTCTTATGTTAAAGGCCTAAAGTACAATCTACTGAGCATAAGTCAATTTTGTGACAAAGGATTTTCTGTAATCTTCTTATCAGATAAGTGCTACGTGGAGCAAATTGGAACCAAGAAGGTGATATTATCTGGAAGAAGACAATGAAACATCTATATAGTCGACTTGAATTCTGTTGGTCCCAAGTGGTCAGATGAGGTCTAGAGGGGGGGGGGGGTATAGACCTCTAAAAATTTTAACTTAAAATTCTCTAACTTTTTCTGTGAGCAGACTAAGCTGATCAAGATTCATAAGTAGACTAAGCTGATCACGCACAAAGCTTTGAACATCAGAGTTGACCACTCTTCTGATTTTACTTAGTTGATTTTGAGAAAATCAGAGTTTTAAATAACTTACTTGGCAGAGGATTTATCAGGTGTTTTTCACAAGTAGTTTTCTTTAACTTAAAAGATTTTATCCTCAGTTTTTGCAAACTCCTTTTTAAAACCTTTAACAGTTAACTTAAGTGTTTGAAAGCTTTTGAAAAATATGCAATTAAAAATGCAAACTTAAACACAGACAATTTTTATAGTGGCTATATGGATGTAAATCCTTTAGTCCACTCTTCCAAGTCACTTAGATCTTGGGTTATACCATAAACACAAAGTTTACAATATACAATGCTTGCGCCAAACAACAAATGAAATGGCCAAAAGTGCACAATAGGAAATCACAAAGAAAACCTATTTTTTGAAGTAATATCACTCACTAAGATGGATATCTACTTCTCACAACACTTCTCTTACAAAATTACTCAGATTTATGTGTATATCTTTTATCTTCAACTTCGGCTTTCGTCAACAGATGACTAGGCTGATGAGTGTTCTGTTCTTGAGTTTTGAGACTTAGATAAATTCTGCTTTGAAATTTCTCTCAAGTGTGTTGCTTCCTATTCTTCTAACTCATGAACCTTGAACTATTTATACTTGAGATTTGAATTCTGCCCGTTGAAGAAAAACAGAATCTGATTTCTCGAGTACTGGTCCCCTAATTTCAGGAACGGCTACCTGCAACTGTGCACTGTACACTCTGCTGTACTTTCTGTCAGTTGCATTAAATGCACTCTGCTGATCCGAGGTTTCTCTTCAATCATTTGTCTTTAATACCCTTCCTTTACATCATTTATTACTTCAGGTGCATTTATTACCGTTGCAATAACTTCTGATCACTTCAACTCTGCTGATCGAATCCACTCATCTGATGAATACTCTGCTGATCCAAATCGAACTCATCTGATTTGAGTCTGTTGAAAATCCACCAGTCTGATTCCGAATACAGCAACATATCAGTAGTCTTCTGGACCATAAATTTGACCCTTCTGATTTGTCTTCATCCTTGGTCAAATAATTATAGAGATTTGAACTAAGCTTCCAATACTTAGCTGATGACTTTTGGAAATCATCAAAACCTCCCTTCACTTCTGAGTCTTCATCTTCATCCAACAAATTCTGTGTTGGAATTCTGTGGACAGGAACTCTAATGTTTGTTTGGTGGCCTCTACACCAAGTGAAGTTAGTTGGCTATGGCACAAAATAATGGATCACGTAAACTTCAAGACCATAAACAGATTGATAAAGAATAATTTGGTTGAAGGATTACCAAAAACCAGCATGAGCAAAGACAAACTTTGTGATGCGTGTCAGAAGGGTAAACAAATCAAATCATCATTCAAAGCAAAAACACCAATCTTCTAACAGGATTTTGGAGCTACTTCACATGGATTTGTTTGGTCCTATTGATCCAATCAACAATGGTGGAAAGAAGTACTGCGTAGCTGTTGTGTATGACTATTCAAGATTTACTTGGGTGATATTCATGAAAAAGAAAAGTGAAACCAAGGAACATCTTACCAATCTGATGGAAAGGATCCAGAATGAAATGAGCTTCAAAATACCGAGGATCAGATCAGATAGGGGCACTGAGTTTACAAACTCTACTGTTGAAGAGTATTGTAATTCCAGAGGAATCAACCATGAGTACTCTGCTGCCAGGACCCCTCAACAAAAAAGAGTTGCTGAAAGGAGAAACAAAACTTTGAAAGAAGCTACCAGAACTATGATAGCTGAAGCAAAACTGCCTCAAAGATTTTGGACAGAAGCCACAAACACATCATGCTATACCCAGAACAGATGCATGATCGACAAGAGTCAGAACAAAACACCTTATGAGCTATGGAATAATAGGAAGCCTAATATTCATTATCTTAGAATATTTAGTTGTAAATGTTATGTTTTGAATAATGGAAAAGATCACATTACTGCTTTTGCAGAAAAGGCTGATGAAGTTGTTTTTGTAGGTTACTCTACTGTTAGTAAAGCTTACAGAGTCTTTAACAAAAGAACTTTACTTTTAGAAGAGTCTGTTCATGTAGTACTTGATGAGCCTACTCAATGTTTTGAAAATAATCAGATTACTAATCCAGATTTATCTATTGATCTTCAGAAATTGACTATGGAAAGAAAAGAAGAATATGTACCCATCATACTACCTGATCTCAACCAAGCTGATAACTCAAGTGCTGTTCAACATCAGATGACTGATTGTCTAACAAATGAGTTGCAAACAGCTGACAGACTAGAGACTGTTCAACAGACTACTACTGAGACTCCAACAGTAGTGTTGCAAGATTAATCAAGAGGACAACATCCAGATTTGCAACTTGATCTTAGATGGCTTAGAGATCACCCACCAGATATTGTGATTGGTGATCCACTAGACAGAGTAAGAACAAGAAGGTCAACTGCAAATGAAACAATGTTTGTAAGTTTTCTTTCACAGATTGAGTCTAAATTAATTGATGAAGCTCTTAGTGATTCTCATTGAATTGAAGCAATGCAAGAAGAGTTGAATCAATTTGAAAGAAATGAGGTTTGGTACTTAGTACATAAACCTACTAATGAAAGGGTAATTGACACTAAGTGGGTATTCAGGAACAAAATGAATGAAGATGGTATTGTTACCAGAAATAAAGCAAGACTAGTTGCCAAAGGTTACTGCCAAGAAGAAGGCATTGACTTTGATGAAACATTTGCACCTGTAGCTGATATTCTCTATGTAGTATTGAGTATAAAAATAATGCTGCCAATCTACTTTCAGTTCTGGAGAGCTCCACCACGGCAGGCGCATAGACTGCATTGGCGCGTGCGCCCAGACAGCAATGAGGGGGCGCCACTTGGCATATTTAAATATTATTTTTGTTTTTTTAGTTTGTATTATTATTTAATAGTGTAGTATATTTATGTGATTTATGATATACTTTTTTGTTTAACTTGTATTGTTCACATTTTTTTTAAGCTATCAGACTATTCCTTGCCTATGCTGCTCATAAGAACTTCATAGTCTATCAGATGGATGTGAAGTCTGCTTTTCTCTATGGAGAATTGCAAGAAGAAGTTTATGTTGAACAACCTCAAGGATTTGAAGCTTATCAACAAGGAGACAAAGTATATCGTCTGAAGAAAGCTCTCTATGGACTAAAGCAAGCTCCAAGAGCATGGTATGATACTTTATCAGATTTTCTTTTGATTAAAGTATTTCGCAAAGGTAAAGTAGATAAGACCTTGTTTACTATTGAATGGGGTAATCATATACTGTTAGTTCATATATATGTGGACGATATTATTTTTGGTTCAACTAACAAACAAATGTGTGAGAAGTTCTCTAAGCTGATGCAGGACAAGTTTGAAATGAGAATGATGGGATAACTAAATTACTTTCTTGGATTACAAGTCAAACAGCTGCCTGATGGCAAATTTATCAATCAAGCAAAGTACACAAAAGATTTGTTCAAGAAATTTGAGATGGAAACTAGCTCATTTGTTGCTATTTCAATGTCTATTGGACTTCGTCTTGACAAGGATGAAGATGAAAAATCAGTGGACATCACCAAATATAGAGGCATAATTGGGTCTCTGCTGTACCTTACTGCCAGCAGACCAGATACTATATTATATGTTGGGGTTTGTGCGAGATTTCAATCAAATCCAAAGGAATCTCACCTCTTAGCTGCCAAGAGGATATTAAGGTATCTTAAAGGTACACATGAATTGGGATTATGGTATCCAAGGGAATCAGGATTTGAACTTATTGGATATTCAGATTTTGACCTTGCTGGCTGCAAGATTGACAGGAAGAGTACTACAGGTACATGTCAATTCTTAGGTGACTGACTGATCTCATGGATGAGTAAGAAACAGACTTCAGTATCCATATCTACTGCTGAAGCTGAATACATTGCTGATGGAGCATGTTGTGCACATATACTTTGGTTGAAACATCAACTAGAAGACTACAATATCAAAATCAGTGGAATTCCAATCTACTGTGACAATACAAGTGCAATTTCACTTACTCAGAACACTACAAGTCATTCTAGGACTAAGCATATTGAGATCAAACATCACTTCATCAGAGACCATGTTAAG
>JAYDYQ010001341.1:5000-26587 GCA_034814905.1 Penstemon davidsonii | reverse complement strand
GAGTGCTTACCACCAGAAACTTGACCATCTTTGTCACATCCTTTGGCTTCCTCGCCAAAGTGGTGCTCAAGAGGATGGTTCCGAGAGGAACAATTTCCGAACTGCCAAAACCAATAAGCGGAATAGATACCTGATCCAAATGAGGATGCTGCAAATTCATACGATCCAGGGCTTCTGCGGAGATTATGTTCGCCGAGCTGCCATTGTCAATCAATACCCTTTTGACCTCAAAGTTCGCAATTTTGAGAGTCAAGACCATCGAGAAGTCGGGGTTATCTTCATTTGTATCCCATGTTACCTCGCGCGGCCTATCAGCCTCAGTAAAACTAATGACCTGATTTATCGATGGACCTGGCTCTAAGGACATAATTTCATTTCCGATCGAGACACCTGTCTTTATCGACCTCGTTGTCCTTTTTCTCGTATTCCTGCTATCCCCTCCTGCGGGTCCGCCAGCGATCACGTTTATTACTCCGTTCGTTAGCTCCTCGACCTGGTGCTGATTGTTACGGTTTTGCTCAGAAAATTTATGCGGACTCCTTGACCTGAATCTGTTGTTGGGGTTGTTGGGTTATTTGTAACGTCAGAACGTCAAAAGCAGCGGAATTTAAAATTTTTTAAAACAACCCAAGCAGGATCTTTATTCATCTAGTCATACGAAAAGGATTTTGCAGGAAATAAACCAACCATAGGGGGTTTATCGATTTTTACCTTTGAATCCATAGGCTCAGAACTAAGATCCAAAGGTTATCAAGCAAGGAAGAAAGAAGAGGAAAAACGTGAACCCTGTGCAATTTCACAGGGTTCGGCCGAACCTCAAAAGAAGAGAGGTGGCGGCGGCTGATTTTCTTTTGGAGAAGGGGGCGGCTCATCATGTGTGTTAGGGCTTAGGTTTTATGTGGAGTCTTCTACTCCTTATATACTAAGAGTCTTGACCTAGATTTGTACTTATCTTGTTAGGAAAGTAGAATCCCATTCTATCTTTACTTCCTTAACTAGGTCTCCTTTAATTAATTAAACTCTTTAATTAATAAGACTCTTTAATTAATTAAACTCTTTTAATTAATTCAGCCCATTTAATTAATTAATCCCTCTCTATTAATTAATTAGACTACTTCTAATTATATTTTTTTCTCCTTTAAGAATTAACACTTTAATTCTCCAGTTTTGATTTAACTCTTTAAATCAAACTTTCCTTATATGATTTGTTGCAGTCCAATTGTATTGTGTGTGACCCTCTAGGTTCACCATCAATTGGCCGCGGGCCCACGACTTTCGTGATTTAATTTACGAGCTTATAAATTGCTCCGATTAATTGAACATCTTCAATTAACCACTCCAGAATTAATCTCACAATTAATTCATGAGTACCCACACCTCATGGTCGATGTCTAGCCACAAGCCCATGAGGCCCAACTTCAGGTGAATTGATCTCAGTGAACCTCACCTCTTATATGTACCATGTACATACGGTCCTTCTATCGACTTAATTTCCCGATCGAGACCTAGGGTGTGTGAATTGATCGGCACCTCTAATTATCTCGATAACTATACTTTCTAATTACGAATAATAATTCCAGTGTGACTGCTAAATTTGGAAGCCCCTATCAAAATCCATCACCAACTATGGCCATAGGTTTCTCGGAATCTATTATCTGAGAACGTATAGGAAATTCTCTCAACACACTACATTGAGTCGGTAGATCCCATATTAGTGCTAACCATTTGCGTACACGATCCTACGTACCCAAAGTAGTCGCACAATGATCAGGCTAAGTGATCGGCTCCTAAATCAAAGTACGTACTCACGTGCACCGAATTCGCCCTAGCACCTCAAGTCAAAGGACTAAATCGTACACTATTATAAGTCTTGAGAAACATCCCATCGCCGATGTGCGTCATGCGCTTCCACAATGGGTTTCTCTGTTCGGGTCGTTCGATGCGTTCGATCCCCTATCGAACCATCTACTCATATGCAGTAGCATTAAATGCCTTGCTCATGAAACGCTACAAATTCACTCCAAGTGAATCATGCATACTTGTTCAAGTCTTTGCGATTCCTTCGATACCCCGTCTCGTTCGGAATCTATGACTTGGAACGTTTTAAGATCACGACCTTAGAGACTGTTTCATGATTGCACTCATACTGAAGTGAATCGTCCCATAGTCTATTGTGATCCAAGGATTTCATCCAAAATCGCTTAAGTGATTCGCGAGAGATGAAGTTGGCCATTATTTGATTTACATACTATAAACAAACGAGCGTATTAATTCATTTATACTAGAGAAAGTTTACGATAGTCCTAATACAAGCTAAATATATTGGCTTGCAGGGCACTATCCTTTCAGGGGTTGCCCCTTCTTTCATACTCTTTCAATTTTCCTTGAGCAATTAATTTATCGATTTCCTGTTTTAACTGGAAACAATCATCGGTGCTGTGTCCCCGAGCTCTATGGTACCTGCAGTACTTATCATGGTTCATTGATCCCGGTCTGGCTTGAGTGATACGCCGAGCTTCAGGGACCAAATTTCTTTCCTCGAGCACAGTGAGTATCTCATCCCTCGAGGTATTCAGCTTGGTGAAACTACTATTTTCAGATTCCCTCCTTGGTGCCATTTCTGGAGAAGCAGGTCGACCATAGACATTAGATCTGTGGGTCGGAGCCTGAGGTTTATAGACGTTAAGTCTCTGCCAAACCGAGCTTTTTTGCTGCGCGTTTGACCCTCCGTAATCACCTGGTTTCGGGATAGGGGCCCTGTCAGGTTTCTTTCTGACCTGGGGCCTGGGATTCTGAGCATTCTTTAACTTGTTCATTTCCTCCTGAATCATGTATTTCTCAGCTATTTCCATGATTCATTCGAAAGATTTTGGTTGATTCCGACATAGGGCGTTCCCAAACTGAGTATTCCGAGTTAGCTCAAACATCAGTGATGATAAAAATTCAATTTGAGGGGTATCGACTTTCAGAAGTTCGATACTAAATCTAGCTAACCATTGCCTTAGCGTTTTCCCTTCCGACTCCTTCACCGTTCCCAAGTGGTTTGCCGATAACTTTTGTTTCCTTTGACTCGCAAATAGATGCTTCAATTTATCGCATAACTCGTCGAAAGAGAAAATAGAATTCGGAGGCAATTTTCCGAACCAGTCCAAGGCAATTCCTTCGAAGGTCGTGACCATTATTTTGCAACAGAAGTCTTTTGTGTGCCCATACAAATTCAACACATTTATGAACCTATTAATGTGTTCGCCAGGATCAGTAGTCCCATTATACATTGGTAACCTTGTAGGAACAGTTTCAGTACCTCGAGCCTCTCTAATTTCCTGGCAAAAGGGCGAACATCGCATGATATTCGTACTTAACTCCTTATCTCGACCGACGTCGAGTGTCATAGCCCCTTTCTCCTTAGCTTCAGTTCGTCGAGCCCTTACATCCGCAGGTCGGGTTTCCTTAATCAGCATCTCCTTCTTCAACTCCTTAACAACCCTCTCCTGCACGATCTTCTCTAAATCTGCCTCGGTCACTTTACGGTAAACCGGCTTTTTTAACTTTTCCATAGCTTCGGGCTGGCTTTTCCCGACTACAGAATCTTCCAGATCTCGAGCTGTTCTCGACGGTTGCCCCTAGTGGACAACAGTTCTTGCTCGAGCTGCTCGGGGAGGGTTACCTGGCGGAGCACCCATAGTAGATCGGCGAATGCTCCTTTCCCTTTGCAGGTTTGAAACGGGAGCTTGGTGTCCTGATCGAGCCTCGGGTTGGTCAACCGGGGGCTGTTGGCCATGTAAGGTTTCACGATCTGCTCTTTCTGTGTTCATAAATTCTCTACACATAGTGCCAATAATAGATCGTAGATCAGCCACTGTCGTATGTATAGGCAAATCATTAGGCAGGTCGACCGACGGCATTTCAGACTGGTGAGCCCTCGGGATTGATTGCTAGGTTCATTGTTTACGGAGCGTTGAGCTCCAACGGCATGTAATGGCTCGCCGCGATTGTACGTGTATCTCCTGGTGGTAGGCATTTTTTCGATCTAATGCTCGAATAGGCCCCTCGGTGGGCGCCAATTGATTATGATATTTTTCGTACGAGGATCAAACAGGAAAGTAGAGCAAACACAATATCAAGTTTAAGAGTATAAATGGTGTGTATTGATATTCCGATTCAATTACAAGTTACAAAGTAGGTCTATTCGAGCATTACAGGATGCCGTACAACTAGTTAAACAAAGTACAAAGAGCGAGCTAATCCTAGTTCGGGAAATATCCGATCTATACGTCCGAGCTGGGGTGCACCTGGGGAAACGTGTCGTCCCTGATGTCATAAATGCGCTGGGTATTTATAGGAACAGTGATGAGCTAGCTAGACCCTCCGCAGGAGAGCAAGTCTCGGCCAGCAGGCCAGGCCCATGGGTCGGCCCAACAGTGATTCCGAGGAGAGGAGTAGATCGGAAAAAGGGCCTTGCGCTATCAATCTGGCTTGATCAGAAACTGAGTTCTGCAGGTCGGAAAATAGCCTTCTTCGTCATCGAGGTCGATCTCGAGCGGGGTATTTCCTAGAATAGAACATGCGAAATACCCCTCGTCAAATTTCTCCTTCAAGTTTCTTTGACGCGTGAAATCTGCCTCGGATAAAGGTAGATTACTCTCAAGAATAGAAATTTCATTCTCTATCCTAGAGATGGCAGATTGGGTATCAAGTAGACGTTTCTTCAAATTATCTTCATCTTCCACCAACTTAGTAAGCTTCGCTTCATGATCTCGAGCAAGAGTTGCTTGTTGACTTTCTTGCACTTGCATATCTCGAAGACGTTGATTGGCATCGGATATTGTTGGTCAAATAAATCCTTCTTCAATTTTTGAGATGAAGACAAAATCTCATCAGCATAACCGCCGGCATTCTAAAGAAAAGCAGCCACTCTCCCATGCAAAAGTGACACATCCATGCATCCAAGTTGATTCATGGCTTGGAGAATGCCATTCGCTTCTTCCTTATTAGAAAGTAACCCTTCAAGTGGCGTAGTAGAAAATTGTTGTACGAGATCACTCCACATTATCTCAGCCACTTTACGTTGACTACGCTCCACTACCTCTTTGCATAGAAATCCAGAAACAGGAGATGGTGATGTTCTAACTGGTGGTTCAAAGTTTGTTTTCACCTCTTTGTTCTTCGAAGAATTCAGATTTGTTCGTTGAACCCCAAGTTTGTCGAAGGATGGTATATGCAGAAGAATCTTAGAACTTGTTGCTTTCTCTTTGCTTAATGCCAAAACTTAAGTAAGCGGAAGACGATCAGAATCATCACAAATTTCCTTAGTACGCGAAGAACTTGAGTGAGTGCTATCAGCGGGTAATTCGATGACTTTCCCCTTTGAGGATGCTTCTTGGTTCAAGGGAGCGTCAAGAATTCCAAACTGTACAAATTAAAGGAAAATAATCAAACAACTTAAGGAAAACATGAATTTGAGCGTAAGATGAAGAAATATGCATGAATGAAAGGGTTACATATCGAATTAAGTCTTCTAAGTCCATGTTTTGGAGTCCCCGAAGAATATCTTAGAGTCTATGCTAATGGAATCTAAGTAAAAAACCTAGCTCTTTTTGCAACGTTTCCAGTTTCGATCACAATTGGAGTCGCTTTCAGATGTAGAAGATTCAACCATAGTTCTTTTGACCTTTGCTGCTTGAGCATCCGGGGTCTTCGAAATATCGTCAATAGCAGATACCTTTCTTGCTCCATTATTAGAAGGATCGGTGGCTTTCTTCTTCGATTCCACTTCAACTTTCTTTGAAGAATCATGTGCACTTTTAGGAAGTTTCATGGTGACCTTAGGGGCATCCTTGAAGGGGCTGCGGTAATGACTCGACCACCACTGGAGGTACTCTTTCGTGACCAGCCGCCCAGATGAACGAGGTAAAAGTAGCCTAGCTGTTGTATACAAACGAGTCGAGAATTCCCAAAGTTGCATAACTGCTTCCAAAGTTTTAGGATGTTGCTCTTCTCGTATTCCAGATGGAAGATCCTGAGAAAAACCAAATTGCCTCCCAAATCTGTGTGGATCGTAAAATTCAACTATGTAGTGTTTATCGAGTCGCAAGACGAGGTAACATGAACGAGGATAGATAAAATAATCCTTCTCCATATCGGACGAAGTTCCACTATCACAGAGCATCTGCATTTTTTCTCTGAACATCAGAAGGGGCGTCATTTGACTTGGTTCAATCGATTCAAAAATATGTTATGTCTCAGCTAAGTTATACTTGCGCGCCATCCTTTAACCTGCAAACTTTGTCATCCTCGCTCTCATAAGATTAGACTTTCGGACGATTTCGGTGTCCTCACGTTCAAAATCTGTTTTAAGATAATTGCTGATCCAACCATAAACATAGTGAATCGGGAATACGGCGGTACATTCCTTCAAGTCGGTAGATGAAGCTAGTTGTTTTAACCCTCGGTATATGCTCGCAAACAAGGGGATAGCTAAGGAAAATCTTTCTCCAGATCTATCATGCTTGCAACTTTGAAAACGCCTGGCTGTATATGATTAACATTTCTGCTTGGAAGGAGAAACCTACATATCCAGCACGGCAGTAAAGCAGCTACATAAGTCTCATCCCTGTCAGGTTCTTTGACTCCAAGGGTGTCGAAAGGGGCATTCTCTTCCACGGTTCGATCATGCGCCAAAGAAGTATGAATCTCTCCTTAATGGTTGTATGTGAGTCGAGGTTTTGTTAAGCCCTTCTTAGACAACCGTTGAGGTGGCTCTCGATATCTAACCGGACCTTTCGACCAGAATTTCACCCAGTCAAGAGCTTGTACTCCATCAGAATCACTACCCCCTAGATGGTGGTACGCCGAAAATAAGTGCTGACAACTCCGAGGTAGGAAGGGTTTGCTATCTTTATCAACTCCGGTAAGCTCTTTTGCTGAAGGAACAACTTCATCATAGAAGAGACCACGAAGAGGGAGCCCGCCAAGAACGTGCAAGTCCCACAAGGAAATGGAAAACTCCCCAACTGAAGTGCAAAGCGTGTTGGTGGATGGACTGCATAGGTGGCAAAACGTGCGGATCATGTGCTCATCGACGTTATATGTGAACAAAGAAGCCCAGACTGCATCATGCACTCCAGCCCGATGAAGATATTTGTTCTTCCTCGCAAAGACGTCATTTACCCATTCCCAGTAACATGAAATATAAGAAAATTCACCAAGGGGCGGTGCGAAAGAGTGCCAAGGAGTCCTCCATGAAGCCGACAAACGAACAGGGCGTGGAAAACTAGACGGCGATCCTTCCTTGGAAGTACCGGACTGCAGAAGACACACTTTTTGACGTTTGGACAAGGCAGTGGCATCCACACTAGCTTCCTTTGTAATTTCAGCCGAAAACCTCAACGGATGATTATCCTTCGACACAACGTACTCTGAGGCAAACGGTCCTATGGCTGGCGGATACACAGCTAAAGCAGTTCCCTTCGTCTTATATGTTTCGCCCTTGTTGATTACGTAGAGGGTTGGGTACGGTACTTTGTAGTCAATAAACTCCATGAATGCCTGCTCAATATAAAATAAGAAGAAAAGGGATTAGTTTCTTGATACCAATATTGGCTTATAAAGAAGATCAGATTTTAAAAAGAAAAGAAAATCTTAATACAGTCAGCTTAATTGAGTGAGAATATGATGATTTGAAGCTTCGAATCAGATGGCTCCGTTACAAAATATGCATTAACGAAATTAAGAATGTTACTATCGTCGCCTAGATAATTATGGAAAAGAAAAAGAATGGACGAACTTTGACAAGAAATCAAGAATCATGCAGCCTTTCAAATCGGAAGTGTATGCTATTGGTTATACATGTGAAGTTTTAACTCAAAGCATGGTCTAGATTGCAGTGTATGTTGAAATTGAATTCTTTGAGGCAATTTATCAAACAGATTATGTGCCAATATTCTAGTCGATAAAGTGCAGCTGTACATGAATATGGAAGGGCTTCAAAAAAAAAATCTCAAGACAATTTACTTTGCAATCTGTATCAGTTAATGTGATCGTAAGCCTCAGTTCTTGTTGTTTTTATAGATAAGTTATTTTAATTTGATTCTAAGAAAAAGTACAATCAAAATATAATGCTAAAGTGCTACAAGCTTATCCCATTCGATGTCAAAATTTTAATAGTAGTCTGCTGCTAAGAAATAGAAGAGATGCTATTGGTCAGCTCCTGTTTGAATTTCCTTAATGACGTTCTTTTGGCCAAATTACTCTTGCTATGGAATCCTTTCTAAAATAGAATTATTGGCAAGACAAATATGCTTTGGAATCTCAAAGTCCTTTGGTCACAACAAGTTTCTTTATTCTTTTTTAATGTCACCAGACTTCTTCGGCAATAGGCTATGGTGATTGTTATAATTATAATATGGAGAAAAGTCCAACCTGGACAAATTAAAACTTCGATGGGTCTACCTTGCTTCATGGTAAATTCAATTCATTCACCAATTGACTTGTCTCTACTCTGCCAAAAATAAAGGCTTAAAAGATGAAAACATTTTAACTGGACCGATTCCAATTGAATATGTTAAAAGTGTGAGGCCCATTTAAATTAAATGGCAGCCCATCCATATTTCAGATGGTGGCCTATAATGTCTTGCCAAATCTACTACATCGAGTTGGTTAAGATAACAAAAATCGCGTCTTACTAACTTCAAAGTATGCTTCGAAAAGCATTATTCGTGAACAAGTCTCGAAGGGGCATTTGTAGATACATAAAATTTACGCCCAATTAAATGGTGACACGTGTAAAATAAGTTGTTAATTATCAATTTAAATTCTCTTTTTATCTTTTTTGGATTTTTAATATATGTAATTTAAATTGGCTTGTTAAATTAAGCCACGTGTCAATATGATTTGTTCTGACCAATTAAGAAGAAGTTTTAAAGACTATGGAAACTAGAACCAATCAAAGTGATGTCTTCCATTCTACAAAGACAATGGCCAATCAAATTATGCCACGTCATCAAACAATGTGAAGAAGACTCTCTACTCCAGCATCTATATAAAGGAGTTTTGAGACCTCACATTTTTTGACAAATATATTGACGTACTTCACATATATTCTAAAAGCTTTAAAGTTCCCTCAAGTGCTACATATACAAGTCTTTGACTCCTAAGTCTCTGACTTTCATATCTATGCTCCGATCCGCAAATCTTGGAGAAGATCACGCCCCACGATTCAAGAACAAGCCTAGAGCCCTTGGATCTATATGTTTGTCAAGTAGAAGAATTAGAGGAGTTTACTATTTACAGAGATTGTAACCCTTTATTTATTTAAATTTTGTTGCTTCTTATTGTATTGTCTAATAAAGTTTTGCAGACATTAAAATTTGTGGTCTACAATTCCTCAAGTTAAAAGATGACTCGTCTTTTAAACAATTTATTTATCTTATGAAATATGCAATGAAGTGAAAATAAAGTAAATCACATAAGGAATTTTATAGTGGTTCAACAAGAACAAATCCTCTTAATCCACTCTTCTAAATAACACAGATTTAAGTTATACTAGAAACACACAATAGCCTAGTATACAATACTTGAGCTTTTACAACAAATGATAAGCTGCAATCAAAACACTTAGCTCTCAGGAAATTCACTCATAAAAATCCTACTCTAAAGCACTCAGTTGAAGAACACTTAAGCTTTACAACACATGTTAAGCCTTAAGTAAGAACACTCAGTTCACTCACGAAAAATCACTCAGATAATCCTAGCTCTTTGAAGTTATATCTCCTCACTTAGATAGATATACACTCCTTACAACACTCAGTTGAATATCACTCTTATATGGATGTTGTTTGATTTTTTTCTTCAACACATTGCTTCATCAACACATGACTCTGCGTAGCGATCAGACGACTCAACTGATGGAACTTGCTCTTATGATTTGATCTTGAATTTTGCAAGTCTCTTCCAATCTCTGAATCCTCGATCTATTTATACTCTTGGATTTGAAATTATGCCTGTTGAAGAATGAAAAAATTGTAATTTACTCCTTGAGCAACGGTCTTCTTCTCGATAGCAGCTTTTGCATACTGTCCTCTGTACGGAGGCGTACTATTCTGACGGATGCATTAAATGCACTAAGCTTGTTACCGTTGGACAACTTACTGACCGACATCACTTAGCTGATGGGATCCACTTTGTTGATGGCCACTCGACTGATTCAAGACGGAACTCATCTGACTTGCCTCGGCTGAAATCCACCAATATGTTCTTCACTCATTTGAGATTCCCACTATGCTGTTTTGGTCACTTAGCTTCCAGACCGTAATTCAATCCTTTACTCATCTGATCTTCACTCATCCCATAAGATTGAATCTTCAAAGGTTTACTAAGATTTCTATTTCTTAATTGATGACATCCTTTTTGTTATCATCAAAACATTTGTACTCAATTAACTCAACTGATAAGATCACTTAGCTGTTCTTGAGTTAATAAATTTTTCTAACAACATCGCCAATGGAGAAAATGTTTCATCAAAATCTATTCCAGGCCTCTGAGAATATCATTTCGCCAATAGGCGAGCCTTATAGTTCAACACCTCTCCATTCATTCCTAGCTTGCGCTTGAAGATCTATTTCCAACCTACAGGGACAGTTCCCTCAGGTGGATCGACCAAGGTCCATACGTTGTTGGAATTCATGAAGTACATCTCGGATTGCATGGCCTTCTGCCATGCAACTGCGTCTACATCTAATGTAGCTTCTTCGTAGGTTCTTGGATCTTTATCTAGTTTATCAATTTCATGTATGAGACCATATCTCTCAGGTTCTCTACGAACTCGATCAAATCTACGAAGCACTGGAGTACTTGACGATTCAGCGATTTTTGGATCTTCTCCCACTATTTGTCGGGATGGGTCCATTTCTTGGACCTCATCAAGATCTACAAAAGTTCCATTTCTATTCGTGAGGAAGTCATCCTTTAAGAAGTGGGCGATCGAAATAGTGTCCGGCAAGCCAACTGTATGGCTACTATTTATTGTAATAAATAAGGAACTATTCAATTTAGATTAATAAATGCATCTTATTATTAAATGGTCAACTTTATCTTATAAAATAATTATCTAAGCATAAGGATAGAAATCCTTAGATCACAGGGCTATGGGACAACCCGTGGACTGATCTCAAAGGCCGTGATCTAGAACATATTCAAGAGTCGTAGAATCCATTTGAGATAGGACATCATTGGATTCGATTAAACTCTCATTGATGTGTATACTCCGATGAACTTGAGGACAATGGGGTCCACGAGCGTGACTGTGATAGTCAATACACAGAAGTGGGTGGATTGTTGGGATGGCAAGTGCACTGAATACCCCAATTAGGAAATAACTCACCATGGAAGCGGTGGTCGCATATCGGGGTCGAAGTTATTCCTATTTACAATAGTATACGAGGGAGGATCCCTAATACTTGAGGTGACAGGGTTTATCTGTTGCGAGAACGTCCGTGCTTTGATGTGAGTTCTGACCGATTGAAGATTACCAGAAGCTCTTTGAGGATTCAAGTTAGGTATAGGGGAACTCGTATGCTGGTTCATATCATCAACAAATGATCTATTGACCCGACAGGTTGGGAATTTCTCCTATGAATCTCTGTGAGAAACTTATTCCGGTAAAACCCTCGGCCGAGGTACTTGACAAATTTATGAAAGTAGCTCATGAAGACTTAGTCAAAGGGAATAGTTTGGAAACCAGAATACATAAGGTCAAGACGAAGGAAGGGAACCGATGAAAAGTCCAAGCCCTTAAGTCTCGACTGGGAGATCGATCAATAGAGAGATTATGTTTTATATGGTAACTGTAAATGATTAAAAGGTTCACTGAATTAATTCACCAGTGATTTGGCTCCACGGGCTTGTGGTCAGACATCGATTGTGGAGTGTGGGAGAATTCCCAAATTGGCAGGGGTGCTAATTTTTGAATGATCAATCAACAGAGTGTTCGATTGATTTAGAGTATGTCATACTCACATGATTAAATGAACATTTAATTATAACCCACAGTCAATTATGTGGTGAACCTACGGGGGCATACACAATACACATGAAGCGAAAACAAGAAAACAAAGAAAGAATGGATCGACTGGTTCAACCCAAATGGAGCAGGGCGAGATCCTATTGGATTGGATCAAGATTATAAATAAAATTGGAATTTAATTTGTTGGTCCGGGGGGGGGGGGGTGAATAGACCTCTGAAAACTTTAAACCTTTTTCTCTTACTTTTTCTGTCAGCAGACTAAGCTGATCGAGAATTCGTAAGACTACTAAGCTGTTCGCGCACAAAGCTTTGAGCAGCAGAGTTGACCACTCATCTGATTTCACTCAGCTGATTCAGATGAAATATCAAAGTTTTAGAAACTAGTTGGCAGCGGATTTGTCAAGTGTTTTTCAACCAATCTGTTCCTCTTTAAGTTTTCTCACACAAAAGATTTTATCCCTAGTTTTTACAACTCCTTTTAAAAATCTTTTGGTTCAGTTCGTATGTTTGAGTTCTTTTGAAAATATGCAAAGTATAGCAGTAAATAATTCAAACACACATAATTTTTATAGTGGTTATATAGACAATCGTCTTTTAGTCCACTCTTCCAAGTCACGAAGATCTTGGGTTATACTATAAACACACAGTTTACAATATACTCTTCTTGCGCAATTCAACAAATGAAAAGCCACAAGTGCGCTGTAAGAAATCACACAGAAATCCTACACTCTGAAGCTAGATCACTCACTAAGATGGACCTACACTTCTCACACTATTTTCAATACAAGTAATCACTCAGAAAACCTATACTAAGAAGCTATATCACTCACAAAGATGGATATACACTCCTTCTGTTCTCAGTTGAAAGTCACTAAGACAGACAACGTATGATCTCTGTTCTTCAACAAGAAGCTTCGTCAACAGATGACGTCGCTCAAGATCAGATGACTCAACTGATGGATCTCGCTCTTAGGATATGATCTTGAATAATGCAAGCTCACTTAAGATCTTCAGTTTGTCTTCTATTTATACTCCTCGGATTTGAATTTTCTGCCCGTTGAAGGTTGACAGAAGGCTACAGTCCTCGAGTACTGGTCCTGACACACGGAACGGCTCCCTGCAACTGTCGCACTGTACACTCTGCTGTACGGATGTTTGCTTTATGTCAGTCGCATTTAATGCACTCAGCTCTTAGCTCGTTGTGTTGATAAGCTTACTTGACCGTCTTCACTCTGCTGGTGGAAATACTCTGCTGTTGATCACTCTGATGATCACTCGGCTGATGGCTTCTCGGCTGATTCAAGAATGAACATATCTATCTTGAATCGGCTGATAATACCCATCTGATATTCCACTTCGCTGATTCGGTCACTTAGCTTCCAAACCATGAGATAGGTTTCACTAAGCTTCTCAGTTCTTAGTTGATGACTTCCAATTTAGCCTTCTTGACTATTGTACCCTTTTTGTCATCTTCAAAACCTTCTCTAATTTATACCAACAATTTCCCCCTTTTTGATGATGACAAAATCTTCAACTAAGAACACATCTAAGTTTCTGATTTAGTCTTCATACTCTGAGATGGAAATTATTGATCTGATACAACTTTTAAAAAATTACCAATGATTGGTTCTTTTCCCCTTTTTGATCTTCTGCTTAAAGGGTTCTTAGTTGCATCCTTTATCTTCCCCCTTTTGGTCATCAACACCAATACTTTAGTTGCATCTCTTCTTCCCCTTTTTCTCTTTATAGGATTGCGAGCTTAGTATGCTGAAGACAATTAGGTGAGTACTAGGCTGTTCGGGTTAGTTAGTTGTTGATAAGCCAACGTACAGTAGTCTTCTTTGCTGTTTATCACTCCAGCTAGAATAACTGTTCCCCCTAACTTCAAGAATTGATACTACTTGTTGATATCAGATTAGTCAACTGATACCACTTGTTGAGGTGATAACACTTGTAGTCTGATGAGAGTTACTCTTCAAAGACACTCAGCCGTTGAATTCCAGTAAGTTGTTCTGGGTTAGTCCTCTGATAAATTCCCCCTCAACTTATGAATCCAAAATCAACGAACCAATTTCTTTTGTCACATGGTTGACTGATACCACTTGAATAGTTGTATTACTTGTTGCGAACAGTTGATGGTCTCTAATACCACTTATTATCTTTTAATGATCTTCAACTTTTCAGCAAACTTGCGTTCCTTGAAATCTCCAAATGTAGAGTCTACCACTTGAATTATACCAATTTTTGATACCGCTTATTTGATAACACTTGTTGGTACATGCTTGTCTCACTTGTTGAACTTGGTGAAATTTGCAAGGTAGTCAACTCATCTTTGTCATCTCACATGTGCTTCACCTGTGAAAACAGATGACAATTTTTATTACCCCTTGTTTATTAGGTCCAGCATGGTTAGTGTAACCTTTAACATGTGATGATCTAGTGACTTATGTTTTATCATGATAGTACCACTTGTTGATAATGATTAAAACAATGCTCATAAGCAAGGTAAGATGCATGAAGTATGTGATAAGCATGCATATTGAAATGAGGATGGCAATCAGCACAGTGAACATAATCAACATGATCAACATGATAATATGAATAAGCATAATGCATGTCATAATAGCAATTATCATAATGTGATTCAAATTCTTGCCAGATAATTCATGTTTACCTCAATTTCTTACCTGAGTTATCTACTAACTCTCCTTAGATTCAGCAGACTTAACATTTTAATTTTACTCCTATCAGCAGCCTATTTCAGCTTACTCAGCTGATGAGTTTTAGTAGTCTGATTAGTCTTAGGTAGCTTACTAGGTTTTCTAACCTATTGAGCATCAGTAGACTCATTCTTTTAAGTCTCTGATTTCTTTTTATTTAGAGAATGATGCAATTTCTTCTTTTAAGTTCATTTATACTTTTAATACTAGTTGCATACTCAGCTTTTAAGAGTTTCATTCTCATGCTCAAGCTTTTTGTGGTCAGCTGATTCTTGAGGTTTTTCAACCTAAAGTTTCAGTGATCAGATTTGCTCTTTTCAGCAGAGTCATCTCTTCATTAAGCTTGGCAAATGCACAAACAATATTTGAATTTGTAATCTAGCATTTATTCAATCGATTCAAATAGTGCATTTCATTTAATTTGTAGAAGTTACCTCAGTTTTCAGAATCATCAAATTCTATGACATTTAAGCATAGAGTTTCAGGTACTTCTTCAAATTCTTTATCAGACGACTGTCGGTCTGAATAAGATGTGCAGGAGTTTATTAGCTTTGCTGCATCAGCTAACTTTGATTTGCTCTTACTAAGCTTACGCTCCTTTTTAGCACGCTTTTCCTTTGTAGCAAACTTCTCAGATGATGAGGTTGGATGGTCTTTGATCAAGAGTTCATACTCCTCTTCATTGTTATCTCTAAGTTTTGCTTTGAAGGAATCCCTGTTTTCCTGAAAGTGATCAGAAGAAGATGAAGTAGCATTTTTATATTTTAATTTCATTTTCTTCTTGTAGAACTTCTCAAAATCATTCAGCAGCAGGGTAACGTCGTCAGCAGTGTAGACTGTCTCTGATCTCAGCAGAGTCTTCTGTTTTGACTTGTCTGCTGATTTTCTTGACTTGTCTGACGCCATTAGAGCAGCAGTAGGGTCTGAACTGGTTGACACTTCTAATCCCATTCTTGGCATTTGATACTCATATGCTTTGAGAGATGAGAATAGTTCGGAAAGAGAAATCTTCTCTAAATCCCTTGATTCTTCCATGGCTGTCACCTTCATGTTGAATTTAGGTGGCAAGGCCTTGAGAACCTTTACTGTGATCTCCTTGTTCGAAAATTCTTTACCAAACCTTAGAACTTCATTCAGAGCTTTGGTAAATTTGATATCCATCTGATCAATCGTTTCACCAGACTTCATCTTGAAATTTTCAAACTCCTCAAGAGCCACACTGAGCTTGTGTTCTTTGATAGCGTTGTTTCCTTCGCTTAGCTCGCAGACTTTATCCCACATCTCTTTGGCAGTTTTAAAATGCTTGATCTTCTGGAATCTTTCTTCGTCTACAACTTTGAACATGATGAACTTAGCCTTCTTGTCAAGATTGACTAACTTGACTTCTTTGGGTGTCAGCTCATCCAGCTCTTTGTCAATGATCTGATCAGGTTGGCCAGCAACCTTCACAGTCTTCTGGAATCTGAATGGTCCTTTTGTAATATATGTGAGCATGTCATCATTATAAGCAGCAAGGAAGATTTCCATTCTGATTTTCCAATTTTCAAAGTTCATATGGTCAATGTGAGGAACATGGCTTATGCACTCCATTTTTCAAAAAGTTTTGATTTTTCAAAATATGGTCTCTTTTTGAAAATTTTGAAAAACACACCTTGGATCAAGTTCGTTTGATCAGGCAGAGGATCAGATGAACCAATCTGCTCTGATACCACTTGTTGGTCCCAAAAGTGGTCAATGAGGTCTAGAGGGGGGGTGAATAGACCTCTGAAAACTTTAAAACTTTTTCTCTTACTTTTTCTGTCAGCAGACTAAGCTGATTGAGAATTCGTAAGACTACTAAGCTGTTCGCGCACAAAGCATTGAGCAAAAGAGTTGACCACTCATCTGATTTCACTCAGCTGATTCAGATGAAATATCAAAGTTTTAGAAACTAGTTGGCAGCGGATTTGTCAAGTGTTTTTCAACCAATCTGTTCCTCTTTAAGTTTTCTCACACAAAAGATTTTATCCCCAGTTTTTACAACTCCTTTTAAAAATCTTTTGGTTCAGTTCGTATGTTTGAGTTCTTTTGAAAATATGCAAAATATAGCAGTAAATAATTCAAACACACATAATTTTTATAGTGGTTATATAGACAATCGTCTTTTAGTCCACTCTTCCAAGTCACGAAGATCTTGGGTTATACTATAAACACACAGTACTCTTCTTGCGCAATTCAACAAATGAAAAGCCACAAGTGCGCTGTAAGAAATCACACAGAAATCCTACACTCTGAAGCTAGATCACTCACTAATATGGACCTACACTTCTCACGCTGTTTTCAGTACAAGTAATCACTCAGAAAATCTATACTAATATCACTCACAAAGATGGATATACACTCCTTCTATTCTCAGTTGAAAGTCACTAAGACAGACAACGTATGATCTCTGTTCTTCAACAAGAAGCTTCGTCAACAGATGACTTCGCTCAAGATCAGACGACTCAACTGATGGATCTCGCTCTTAGGATATGATCTTGAATAATGCAAGCTCTCTTAAGATCTTCAGTTTGTCTTCTATTTATACTCCTCGGATTTGAATTTTCTGCCCGTTGAAGGTTGACAGAAAGCTACAGTCCTCGAGTATTGGTCCTGACACACGGAACGGCTCCCTGCAACTGTCGCACTGTACACTCTGTTGTACGGATGTTTGCTTTATGTCAGTCGCATTTAATGCACTCAGCTCTTAGCTCGTTGCGTTGATAAGCTTACTTGACCGTCTTCACTCTGCTGGTGGAAATACTCTGCTGTTGATCACACTGATGATCACTCGGCTGATGGCTTCTCGGCTGATTCAAGAATGAACATATCTATCTTGACTAGGCTGATAATACCCATCTGATATTCCACTTCGCTGATTCGGTCACTTAGCTTCCAGACCATGAGATAGGTTTCACTAAGCTTCTCAGTTCTTAGTTGATGACTTCCAAATTAGCCTTCTTGACTATTATACTCTTTTTGTCATCTTCAAAACCTTCTCTAAATTATACCAACATAATTTATAAGTTAATTAATTGAATTGGATTTAATTAATTATAGAAATATTTAATTAAATAGGCTTAGAGTCTAATTTAATTAAATGAGATATTAATTAATTGATTGGACTATTTAATTGGGAAATTAAATGGGACCATAATTAATTAAAGAGATTGGGCCATTAATTAATTAGAAGACTTGGTCTTCCAATTAAAGGGCCCTAGCCCATGTAGGAAAAGAGAAGAGTTATAATCCTATACCTAATAGGATTAGGAGAGATGGAAGATATATATATATATATATATATATATATATATATATATATGTGTGTGTGTGTGTGTGTGTGAATATATATCATATCTTAAGACACATATAACATAACACAAGAGAATAAGACAAGTCTTGGAAAAACTCTCTCTCCTCTCTCTCTCTCACTCGATGGACTTCTCTCTCTTCCAAGAAGAGATTTTCGATTTTTGCTCATTTTGTTCTCTAGTTTAGATCTTGATAATATCTATGTTCTAGCCGATTAGTAATATCAAGGTTTTCGTGATATTGTGGTGTATCAACTCGTAGATGCGCAACACGTGGGGCTCTATACAAAGTTTGGAATCAAAGGTGCAAAACAAAGGAGAAAATATATCTACCGTTTTTGCTAAGCTTGGATTTGCAAGGAGATAGGTATAACTTTATTCTAAAGTTAATTTATCGTTTTAATATATTCATATATATATACATCTGGATTGTATCCTGGCAATATTCAATTAAGACACCCTTAAAAGTTTTTGTTTTCCGTTGCCTGAATGGTAAACAAACGTTGTTTGTTCTTTAGGAATGTAGAACAGGTATCCAACGGATTCATTTGGATATCCCACACATTTACACAAACTGGATAGTAATCTTATACATCTAATCATACGAAAAAGTTTAACAGCAAACAAAACCAATCCATAGGGGATTTTTCGATTTTACCTCACCGCAGGAAATTGTGGTGGTTTTTTCCGGTCTTCTTTATTTGATGAAATTGAGATCTGAGTAGCACCCCAAATGATGTACCTCTAGCGGTATCCATACCAAATGAATTATTGCAACACTTCTGGATCAACAGGCTCAAAACTAGAACGCAGAAGTTTTCAAATAAGAAAAGAGAAAGAGAAAAATCGATCCCAATTAAAAAAAAAAGGACGGCGCTTTTCTCTATGGAGGCTTGGGTTTTTGGAGTCTCCTACTCCTTATTTATATAGAAAGTCCTGACCTAGATTTGATCTTATCTTGTTAGGAAACTAGAATCTTATTCTATCTCAGTTTTCTAATAGATTAGGTCTTATTTTATTAATTAAACTCTTTTAATTAATTCAGCCCATTTAATTATTAATCCAATTAATTCCTTCTTAATTAATTAAATTTTTAATTAATAATTAATTAGACTCCTTCTAATTAATATTTTTCTCCTTTAAGAATTAACCCTTTATTTCTTCAATTCTGATTTAACTCTTTAAATCATACTTTCTTATTTGATTTGTTGCAATCCAATTGTATTGTGTGTGACCATCTAGGTTCACCATCAATTGGTCATGGGCCCACGACTTTCGTGATTTAATTTACTAGCTTATAAATTGCTCTGGTTAATTGAACCCCTTCAATTAACCACTACAAGAATTAATCTTACTATCAATTCAGGAGTACCCTCACCTCATGGTCGATGTCTAGCCGGAAGCCCATGAGGCCCAACTTCAGGTGAATTGATCTCAGTGAACCTCACCTCTTATATGTACCATGTACATACAGTCCTTCTCTCGACTAATTTTCCGACTGAGACCTAGGGTGTCTGAATTGATCGGCACTTCTAATTACCTCAATAACTGTACTTTCTAATTCTGGATAATAATTCCAGTGTGACTACTAAATTTGGAAACTCCTTTTCAAATCCGTCACCGACCACGGCCGTGGGTTTCTCGGAATCTATTATCTAAGAACGTACAGGAAATTCTCTCAACTTACTACGTTGAGTCGGTAGATCCCATATTAGTGCTAACCATTCGCGTACACGATCATACGTACCCAAAGTAGTCGCACAATGATCAAGCTAAGTGATTGGCTCCTAAATCAAAGTATGTACTCACGTGTACCGAATTTGCCCTTGTACCTCAAGTCAAAAGACTAAATCGTACACTATTATAAGTCTTGAGAAACATCCCATCATCGATGTGTATCATGCGCTTCCACAATGGGTTTCTGTGTTCGAGTCGTTCGATGCGTTCGATCCCCTATCGAACCACCTACTCATATGGACTGGCATCAACTGTCTTGTTCACGAATCCCTACAAATTCACTTCACGTGAATCATGCATACTTGTACAAGTCTTTGCGATTCTTATGATACCCCTTCTCGTTCAAAATCTATGATTTGGAACCATTTTCAGATCACGACCTTTGAGACTGTTTAGCGATTGCTCACAACCAATCGTCCCGTAGTCTATTGTGATTTAAGGATTTCATCAAATCACTTAAGTCGTTCGCGAGAGATGAAGTTGGTCATTGTTTGATTTACATACTATAAATCATCAAAAGAATTTAGGTGTCAAAGTTTTGAACATGCATGGTTATTTTGTTCGAAATTCGAATCATTGATCTGATGCAATTTTGTTTTTAATCCTTTTGGATTCTACTTTGTACTCTTATTAAACAAAAGTGGTATATAGACTAGCATATTAGACGTGGTACACTAACCTGCATTTAAAGTTATTCTAGTTTGAAATTTTCAACATGTTAGAGAATTTATACGTACTTTATGGCAGACTAGACTAAGATCGATTTGGATAGAGAATGCAATGGATATATAGGATCACACGATATTGGCTTGAGCCCAAGGGAAACAAGGGGGATTCTACTAGATATCAGTTAAAACCATGAATACAGGACGGAACCATAATTGAACGAGGGGGCAATATATTTTGTAGATTGGCACGGGTATTCTTCTTCCTCGTTCTTCCTATTTGCTCAGATCTGAAAATTCTCCCTCTAGCCAAAAACCAGAACCTCTTCACATCACCATAACGGGATCGTTGTGGTTGTCTCCATCGTCATCGGAGAGTTGGTGAGAGAAGAAAGTTTCTTCGAGATGTGGAATTGAGTTGTCGCCGCAACTGAAATCGACAGCTACAGGTGGCGGGTCGACGGAGATTACCATACCATCGGCCATTACTTCGCGGCGAATTGGAGAAACTTAGGAAATTTGGCGTTTTGACCTCGAGACTGCAAAGTGAGATGCAGTTGTTGTTGTTGCCATGAGATTGCAAAGCAAAGTGAGATGTCATTTGTAAAACCAAAAGTGAGATTCTCATCCAGAACCATTCAAAGCTATTGTTGTGTCGTCATAATGAGATGAACTTAATTGTTTTTCTTCTTTTTTTTTTTTTTTTTGATTGGATCTTCATCTTCTTTTGTGTAAACTAAAACAACAACATCTGTCTCCAATTGTATTAACTTTTTCTGCAGCTCATCATTCGTCTTCTTCAGCTCATTCAACTCCTTTGTCAATACTGAGTTGTTTTTGGCCTTCTTCCTCATTTTTAGAGCCAACCAATTGCTCCTGCATTTCCATAATTCTCTCTTGAATGCCTTCATCATCTTCATCAGAAGATATTCCCAGATCAAAAGAATGGTCGGGCGGGCTTCGAGGAGACAACCTTTTCTTCCCCGTAAGACGTGATTTTTTTTTTGTGGGGGGTGGGGGGGGGGGGGGGGGGGTGTGTCCATCTGGATCATTAACATTTTCATCCTCTCCTTCTTCCCCAGAACACGGTTGCTCTTCCCCTTCCTCATCTTTC
>JAYDYQ010001340.1:0-14481 GCA_034814905.1 Penstemon davidsonii | reverse complement strand
TTCTGGATAATGATTCTAGTGTGACTGCTAAATTTGGAAACCCCTTTCCAAATCCGTCACCAACTATGGCCATAGGTTTCTCGGAATTTATTATCTAAGAACGTATAGGAAATTCTCTCAACACACTACGTTGAGTCGGTAGATCCCATATTAGTGCTAACCATTCGCATACACGATCCTACGTACCCAAAGTAGTCGCACAATGATCAGGCTAAGTGATCGGCTCCTAAATCAAATTACGTACTCACGTGCATCGAATTCGCCCTAGCACCTCAAGTCAAAGGACTAAATCGTACACTATTATAAGTCTTGAGAAACATCCCATCGCCGATGTGCGTCATGCGCTTCCACAATAGGTTTCTCTGTTCGGGTCGATCTATGCGTTCGATCCCCTTCGATCCCCTATCGAACCACCTACTCATATGCACTAGCATCAAATGCCTTGCTCATGAAACGCCACAAATTCACTCCATGTGAATCATGCATAATCGTACAAGTCTTTGCGATTCCTTCGATACCCTGTCTCTTTCGGAATCTATGACTTGGAACGTGTTTTAAGATCACGACCTTAGAGATTGTTTCATGATTGCACTTATACTGAAGTGAATCGTCCCATAGTCTATTGTTATCTAAGGATTTCATCCAATCGCTTAAGTGATTGGCGAGAGATGAAGTTGGCCATTGTTTGATTTACATACTATAAACAAACGAGCGTATTAATTCATTAATACTAGAGAAAGTTTATTACATGATTGTCCTTATACAAGCTAAAATCTATTGGCTTGCAGGGCACTATCCTTTCAATCTCCCACCTGCCCTAAAGCCAATCACAAACGTGATAGGATAGTGCCCTGCAAGCCAATATATTTAGCTTGTATTAGGACTATCGTAATCTTTCTCTAGTATAAATGAATTAATACGCTCGTTTGATTATAGTATGTAAATCAGACAATGGCCAACTTCATCTCTCGCGAATCACTCAAGCGATTGGATGAAACCCTAAGATCACATTCGACTATGGGACGATTCACTTCGGTATTGAGTGCAATCATGAAACAGTCTCTAAGGTCGTGATCTTAAAACATGTTCCAAGTCATAGATTCCGAACGAGACGGGGTATCGAAGGAAACGCAAAGACTTGTATAAATATGCATGATTCACATGGAGTGAATTTGTAGCGTTTCACGAGCAAGGCATTTGATGCTAGTGCATATGAGTAGGTGGTTCGATAGGGGATCGAATGCATCGAACGACCCGAACAGAGAAACCCATTGTGGAAGCGCATGACGCACATCGGCGATGGGATGTTTCTCAAACTTATAATAGTGTACGATTTAGTCCTTAGACTTGAGGTGCTAGGGCGAATTCGGTGCATGGGTATACGTACTTTGATCTAGGTACAGGTCACGTAGCCTGACCATAATGTGCCTAAGTTGGGTGCGTATAGTTGTGTACGCGAGTGGTTAGTACCAATAAGGGATCTACCGACTCAACGTAGTGTGTTGAGGGAATTTCCTATACGTTCTTAGATAATAGATTCCGAGAAACCTGTGGCCACAGTTGGTGACGGATTTGGAAGGGGGTTTCCAAATTTAGCAGTCACACTGGAATCATTATCCGGAATTAGAAAGTATAGTTATCGAGATAATTAGAGGTGCCGATCAATTCACACACCCTAGGTCTCGATCGGGAAATTAAGTCGATAGAAGGACCGTATGTACATGGTACTTATAAGAGGTGAGGTTCACTGAGATCAATTCACCTGAAGTTGGACCTCATGGGCTTGTGGCTAGACATCGACCATGAGGTGTGGGTACTCATGAATTAATAAGGAGATTAATTCTTGAGTGGTTAATTGAAGGGGTTCAATTAATCGGAGCAATTAATAATCTCATAAATTAAATCACGAAAGTCGTGGGCCCGCGGCCAATTGATGGTGAACCTAGAGGGTCACACACAATACAATTGGACTGCAACAAATCATATAAGGAAAGTTTGATTTAAAGAGTTAAATCAAAACTGGAGAATTAAAGTGTTAATTCTTAAGGGAGAAAAATATTAATTAGAAGTAGTCTAATTAATTAATGGAGAAGGATTAATTAATTAATTGGATTAATTAATTAAATGGGCTGAATTAATTAAAAGAGTTTAATTAATTAAAGAGTCTAATTAATTAAAGAGTTTAATTAATTAAAGGAGACCTAGTTAGTTAAGGAAATAAAGATAGAATGAGATTCTACTTTCCTAACTAGATAAGGGGCGATTTTTATGAGATAAATAATGAAAGAGTTTGTTTTCTTGTGTGACAAGGAAAATCTAAGAGATATACATGTATATCTTGTTTCCTAATGAGATAAGAAAAAAGATCTTGATATACATGGAAGAGATATCTATTAAGAGAAGGATTCTTCTCTTATAAATATATATCTCTTCATACCTCTTTCATAAGTGAAAAACCTAAGCCCTAAGACACAAAATTTCGTGCCCCCCTCTCTCCAAAGTTGAAAAGCGCCGCCCTCTCTCCTACAGAGAAGGTTCGACCGAATCCTGTGCAATTGCACAGGGTTCATGCGAATTGTTTTCTTCTTCTTCCTTGCTTGATAACTTTTGGATCCTAGTTCTGAGCCTGAGGATTCAAGAGAGTTGCTTCAATCCAGTTGGTGTGGATACCGCTAGAGGCACAACGCTTGGGGTGCTTCTCTCGAACCAAATTCATCAAATCTGAAAGAAGACCGGAGAAAAATCACCACAGTTCCCGTGGTAAGGTAAAATCGCTAAACACCCTATGGATGTTTCGATTTATGTAAAATCCTTTTCGTATGACTAGATGAATAAAGATTGCTGGTTTGGGTTATTTAAAAAATTTTAAATTCCGCTGCTTTTAACGTTCTGACGTTACCAATAACCCAACAAAACGCTTCTAAGACCCATCTTCCAAAGATGTTCTTCGAGCTCTTTTCGTGACAAAGGCTTTGCTAGTGGATCCTCTAGGTTGTCTACCGAGTCGACGCGATCCATTATGTGCGTCAACTCTACCAATGATTTCTCTAATCAAATGGTACTTCCTGTCAATGTGTTTTAGATATCTGGTGGGATCTCGATTCCTTTGCTTTAGCAATAGCTCCATTGTTATCACAAAAGATAACCATGAGCTTCGCAATGCTAGGCACTACATCCAACTCTTGGATGAAGCTTTTTGAGCCAAACACTTTCTTTTGTTGCATCCGATGCTGCGATATATTATGCTTCAGTGGTTTAGTCGGCAACGGTGCTTTGCTTGGAACCTTTCCAATTTACCGCAACCCCATTGAGGCAAAATATATATTCAAAATTTGAATCTATATTCATCCACATCAGACTGAAAACTCGAATCAGTAAATCCTTCGAGTTTCAATTCTCCATTACCACCGTATACCAAGAGCGTATCCTTAGTCCTTCTCAAGTACTTAAGGGTAGCTTTTACGGTGGTCCAGTGCTCTTCACCGAAGTTTGACTTGTAGCGGATCGTGACGCTTAGAGCTTGTGCTACATCTGGTCTAGTACATAGCATAGCATACATTATGATACCTATTGTCGAAACATAAGGTATTTGAGACATTCTCCTTTTATCCTCATCCAATGTAGGGCACATGGATTTGGAAAGAAAGATACTCTGTCTCATTGGAAGCAATCCTTTTTTGGATTCTTCCATACTGAATCTTTTCAGTATTGTTTCTATGTACTTAGATTGAGAGAGTCCCAACATCTTCTTCGATATATCTCTATAGATACGTATTCCCAATACGTAAGATGTCTCTCCCAAATCTTTCATGGAGAATTGCATGGATAACCATGCTTTCGTCTGCGCTAACATTCCGATATCATGCCAGATAAGCAGAATGTCATCGACATATAAAATATGAGCTCCACAGAGCTCCCACTAATCCTCTTGTACACTCAAGGTTCATATTCGTTTTTTTTTATGAAGTCAAATGCCTTGACTGTCTCATCAAAACAAATGTGAATCTGAATAGATTTATCCATTGCTACTGGAGAAAAGTTTTCATCAAAGTCTGTTCCAGGCCTTTGTGAATAATCTTTCGCCAATAGACAAGTCTTATAGGTCAACACCTCTCCATTCATTCCTAGCTTGAAGATCCATTTACAACATGCAGGGATAATTCCCTCAGGTGGATCGACCAACGTCCATACCTTGTTGGAATGTATGGAGTCCATTTTGGTTTGCATGGCCTCTTGCCATGCATGCGCGTCTACATCCAATGTAGCTTCTTCGTATATGGTGAAACAGACCTCATCTGACCACTTGAGACCAACAAGTGGTATCAAAGCATGTGGTTCATCTAAATCATTTGCCTGATCAACAAACTTGATCCAAGGTGTGTTTTTCAAAAGTTTTCAGAAAGAACATATTTTTTGAAAAATTAAATCTTTTGAAATGGATTGTATCAGCCATTTTCCCTGCATTGGCGGTATGAGTTTTGAGGACTGGAAAATACGCATGGAAATTTTCCGTGTTGCTTACAATGACAACATGTACACGTGCATAACCAGAGGTCCTATCAAAATCACAAAAACCATCAAATTCAACGATCAAGAAGTGACTGTTGACAAAGAACTTGAATAGATGACAACTGAAGAAATCAAGCTGAATAATCTTGACAAAGTTGGTAGATTCATCATGACCAAGGCCCTTGATAATGACAGGTTTGACAAAGTCAAATATTGCAAAACAGCAAAAGAGATGTGGGACAAGGTTCGCGATATGAGCGAAGGAAATGATGCAATCAAAGAGCATAATTTAAGCATAGCTCTTGAGAAGTTAGAAAAGTTCAAAATTAAGTCCGGGGAAACCATTGATCAGATGGATACAAGGTTTACAAGGACGTTGAACAAAGTATTAAAGTTGGGAAAGACTTTCACGGATAAAGAGGTTACTGTAAAGGTTCTCAAGGCGCTACCTCCCAAGTTCAACATGAAGATAACAACAATGGAAAAATCAAGAGATTTGGGGAAAATCTCTCTAACAGAGCTGTTCTCAGTACTCAAGGCATATGACTATAAACTGCCAAGAATGGGAATAGAAGAATCATCAACCTCTAATCCCACTGATGCCCTAGTTGCTGCAGAAAAACCAAGAAGATCAGCAAGAAAAATAAAGTAAATGGACTCATCTGATGAGACCATGTTACTCAACAAAAAGGTGTATACTGCTGGAGATGTTGCTCTACTGTTAAATGGGTTCAAGAAGTTCTACAAGAGAAAAATGAAGAACAAATATAACAATGCTTCTATTTCTAGCCCTACTTCTCATTCTAATTATACTGAGGATAATTTTAAATCCAAACTAATGTCCTATAATTGCAGAAAATTAGGACACTTCATCAAGGATTACCCATATCCTAAAGCTGAGAAATATACATAAGAGGAAAAGAAAGTAAGGAAAGAGAGTAGACACTGTTGGGATATTGTTCGGTTGTCAAACAACAAAAGTGCGGAATTAAAAAAATTTCGAACAAACCCCAAGGCCAGGAATATTCATCTAACTCATACGAAAAATGTTGAAACAAAAATACAACAGTTGTATTAAACAAGGTGGTAATCGAAATTACATCACCACAGGAACGGTGGTGATTTTCTTCGTCTTCTCTTTGTTCACTAGAGCACTCCAAACGTCGTGCGTCTAGAAGTATCCACACCAGAAGGATTGTAGCAACAACTTTAGATCTTAGGCTAAGAACTAGAGTAAGAATGTCCTTCAATGGAGATTTCCAGATCTAGATCTAGATAAGAGGAGAAGAGAGTGAGAGAGGGGGCGGTACAAAGGGGGGGGAGGCTAGGGCTAACAATTCCCTAGGGTTTTGTTTTGGCATTAGGGTTTAAGGAGTCTCTTAGTCTCCTATTTATAAGCCTCTCCCTTTTTCCTTGTTGTGCAAGACTTGGCCCATTCATTTCTGGATCTAGATCCGGTTTCTCTTCTTTCTTCCTCTTTTTGATATCTCTTCCATCCTAGTTCTGAGCATGAGGATTCAAGAGAGTTGCTTCAATCCAGATGGTGTGGACACCGCTAGGGGCAAAACACATGGGGTGCTTCTCCGAACTAAAAGTCTTGCAGATCTGAAAGAAGACCGGAGAAAAACCACCACCGTTCCTGTGGTGAGGTAAAACTCGATAAACCCCCTATGGTTGGTTGATTTGCTGCAAAAATCCTTTTCGTATGACTAGATGAATAAAGATCCTGTTTGGGTTGTTTTTAAAATTTTAAATTCCGCTGCTTTTAACGTCTTGACGTTACCAATAACCCAACAGTGGTATCGGAGCCTAATTCATTACTCTCATACGAAAAGGTCTGAATATAATTTGATTGCTTTATTGTATTGCATGTTATATTCATGTTGTTGATTCTTATTTGTTATGGGTAGATCTTGATGGGGGCTATTTTACACTTATGACTGGATCAGACCTTTCGAGCTAGTTCAGATTGATCCGACCCGCACAACTGGTCAAGTCTCCTCGGAAGATCCAAGATCGGGTCGATCTGCCTTTCGCATCTAATCGACCTGGAGAGAGACTCCGAAGGTTTTATGGGCCATGCAGGATTCCTAGATACGCTAGGATAGTACTAGAACTAGGATTATATGTTTGTTATAAATAGCGGATCCTTCATTGTATTAAGGGTTACACTCTGATTTTCTCCATGTAAAATAAGAACTCTACTATTTCTTCTCCATTAATTAATTACTTAATTACGTTATTCCGTACAATTCCTTACTTGCATCATCCTGAGTACTTTAACCAAGCCCTAAATATATTATTGTTACAATTACTATTATTGATATTACCACACACATGAAATTCGGTAAAATCAGTTGGCGCCCACCATGGGGCAGGTTAATTACTCGAACGAAAATATGGTCAATCCAAGGAAAAGTACAAGAAACGCCGGGAAAAGCACGATTTCTCAGCCTCCCCGTACTATTGAGGATTTACCTTAAAATTCTCAGAGGGTTAGTGGCAGTAATCATCAGCCTCCAGCCGAACGGCAGGAACCTGATCATGCTGAGACTCAAGTAACGGGGAACGCAGTTAACAAACAAAACGCAGGAGGTCAACAGATCCCTAGTCGGAGTAGAGCACTAAACTCACCTACTCGATCCATTCCCCCTCCCCTACCAGCTGATCAGGAAAAATTGAAGCAAATCGCTCAACTTATGAGCTCGCTGTGTGCTCAAATTCTGCAAGCACCTGCGCAGGAAGCGGCTGATCCAGTGACAGCTGCAGTTCAGCCCCAAAGAGGGCTCAATACTAATGGGGTACCTCTGGGGGAAGTGGATCGAGTTTCTATTCAAGCGGAGAGCCCAGACGCTGATCATCGATCTCAAGTCTCTCCACCAATCAATTACAGAAGACCTCCTGGTCGAAGAATCAATCAGGCAAGAGTTGATGCTCGTCCTGAACCACATCAGTCTAGGGAAAGAACTGTTATTCCAATCGATGACGATGTGATACCCCCAATCATTGATCGTCAAACTACAAGAAGATTCTCGGAAAGAGATATCAAGAGGATGGTGGAGGAACGAGTGGAACAGAGGCTGTTAGCTGCAAGACAGCCCTGGCCCCGCTCGAGAGACGTACAAGATAGCATTGCGACCTGTTCGCCTTTCTGCCCGGAAATTAAAGAAGCACAGGCCTCAGGTCAATTACCTAGTCGGCTCCCCCGATACGATGAAACAGGTGATCCATGTGATTATATATTCAGCTTTACGAATATTATGAATTTGTATGCACACTCAGCCGAATACACGGCCAAATTGATGGTCACAACGTTCGAAGGATTGGCTTTAGATTGGTCTGGAAAACAACCGCCTAATCAATATTCAGCTTCAGAGAGCTATGTAACAAACTGGAGCAACAATTTGCGAGCCAGAAAAGACGAAAACTCCCTATGAGTTACCTAGGGACAATTCCCCAACAGGAAGGAGAATCTTTAAGAAACTGACTGGCAAGGTTCGATGTCGACAAACTGAAGATCGATTCTCCAAATATTGACTACATAATATCAATCTTATTCGACCTTACAAAAAACAGACAATTTGGTAATGCGCTAAGTAGAAAACAACCTCGGACTTTCGCAGAAATTATGACGTTGGCTTCCAAATATATGACTCAGGAAGAGATGAATTCGTTCAAGGATAAGGATAAGAATAAGAACAAGGCTTCCACCTCGGGATCGAAGAAACCTGATAAAGCCCCAATCCCTAGAATAACGGACTATGATCGCTCTTTCAGAAAAGGAAATGTCTTTCAAAGATTGGAGTATGGAGGAAGCAACCCAGAGAAAAGACCTAATGTCTACCTCAGACCCCGAACTCCAGAAAGAAATATCAGGGATCGAATTGATTATGTGGAGTTTACCAAATTAAATGCTCCCAGAGAAGATATATTGGTTATACTGGAGAGGAACAACTGGATTCCTCCGGCGAAAAGAATTACACAAGCTAAGCCCGGGGGAAAAACTACAATCTCTACTGTAGATATCATTAGATGATACCAACAACGATCACGTAAATGGAACCATGCATGTGATCTCTGGTGGTCCAGCTGGGGGGGATAGTCGTAATGCGAGGCGAAGAACGGCTCGATCTCTAGAAAAGGAAGTAATGACCCCTAAAGAAGTATGGGTCCTCGAGAATAAGAGTTCCGAGAAACAAATAATCAGTTTCGATGAGAGTGAAGTTCCAAAAAATTTGAATTGGGACATCAATGAAGACAACCCTGATTTTCCTATGGTAGTCTCACTTAAAATTTCTGACTTCAATGTTAAGAGAATCCTGATCGATAATGGCAGCTCAGCTAACATAATAGCCGTTGAAGCTCTGAACCAAATGAATTTAGGAAAATTAGCTCTACAAAAAGTGGCTACCCCTCTTGTCGGATTTGGAGGGTCAGAGATCATGCCAGTAGGGACGATCAATCTAAGTGTCACCCTCGGTAATAAGTTTCAGCGAGTTGTGAAAATGATAAAGTTCCTAGTAGTGGAGACGTCGTTCGCCTATAACGCCATTCTGGGTCGACCGGCTCTAAATCAATTTCGAGCTGTAGTATCCACCTATCATCAGAAAATAAAATTCCCCAATCTTTCTGGGGTCGGAGAAATCGTTAACGACCATTGCATGGCGTGGGATTGTTATAACACGACGCTTTCCCTAAAGCGGAATATCGACCCACTAACACCCTCTAGAAGGAAAAAAGTAGGATCTTCAGTGGAAAGGTCAATGGAACCAGAAATTCCGAGTACCGAAAGGATCGATAAAAAAGGGAAAGAGCCGGTCGATCTGACTGTACGCGTACCCGAGCATAAGGATGTTCAACTAATAGAGAACGATCCGAGCAAAATCACTAGGATCGGAACGGAGCTAACTCCGCAGGGGGAAATTTGTTGATTGACTTCTTGAGAAAGAATACGGACGTGTTTGCCTAGAGTTCGGAAGATATAGTAGGGATAGATCCAAGGATAATCACCCACTCTTTAGACATAAGTCTTTTCTGCATAATCGTTAGATTTTATTGACCTAATAATTTCCTCCAGCTTTAAGTTTTAAATTCGCGTCTTTTCCCCAAGGGTTCTGACGTCTTTTACTTAAGTATAAATAGGAGTAAAACCTTTATAATTTTACCGCGCGTCCCCACTTGAAATATAAAATTTTTGCAGTAACTCGGAGCTTTTGATCGGATATTTTACTTATTACCGAAGATGAGTTCTAACCTTTTCTCTGGAGCTGCTAAACGAACCTTACGAGGTTCATCAAGAAGGGATGCTCCGAACAAGAAGGCTCGTAACGAAAGCTCTCATCCACCGATTTTCGAAGAGGGAGAAAATCCTCTCAAGTCCCCACTTCAAACTGGTCCAACTGTAGCACGTTCCGAGGATCCTTCGACTACCGGGAAGGGCACCACTTCTCACTCTCGATCATCGATTGTTTCTCCTAATTATTCTGGTAACCCTTCAACCGCTCCGATCCGCAGTCCTCTATTCGAACAGGACATTCTCGATGCCTATCGAAATGAAGGGCCCACTGCTGATTCTTCTATCCACAACGATCGGGAGAGGAGCATATTTACTGAAAACCCAGCTCCAGGTGGATCTCCCACTGTAGTTTCCGATCAAGGAGCTAGTCGGGAGTTGAGGTCCGACCCCTTAGATGCTACGGTCGATCCACGTTCGGAGGTTGGAAGGGGCACGATAGAAGATATTCCAGAACCTTTTATTGTCATCCCGACCTCTGAGACTGCCGTGGTAAATCCGAGTTCCCTTGATACTCATATTCTTACCTCTTCTTCCAAGACTCCACCGATTACTGGCTCCAAGTCCGACCCAAAGATCCCAATGCCTTAAACCCGACGGATGATCCTTCGTTGCTGGATGAACGTCCGCTTCGGACACAAATCGAGGATATCACTGATTTTGACGTTGCACGATCAGGCGGGGTGTCCATAAATGCCGTTATTCCCAGTTCTCTTGAGCCGGACGACGTATCTTGGAATTTGGGATCAGGTACGCTTCTTCCTCGAGAGCTCGAAAAGCTTAGGGACCAGTCCCCTTTGCAACTCGTTCAATCCATCTTCAAACTTTTAGAGCTGGTAAGTTTATATCTTAAAATCTGCTTCTGCTAATTTTCTCCATCTCCTAACCACTTATGTTTTCTTGTAGGCAAAACATCAAACCGCTCAGCTCGGACTTCAGAATGACGAAGCATATTTTGATCGTTCTTCGACAGAGAGTCAACTGGAAAAAATTGCTACCTCCCATCGCTTCTTAACAACGGAGTCTGATCATCTTCGAGCTTGTAATGAGGAGCTTGCGAGGGAGAAGGAATATCTCGTACAGCTGAATAATAACCTGGAGTCCGCAAAAGAAGCTCTCTTGAAGGAGAAGGAAGATCTCGTGCAGCTGAATAATAACCTGTAGTCCGAAAAAGAAGCTCTCTTGAAGGAGAAGGAAGACTTGCTCCAACTGAATAAGAATTTGGAGAAGCCACCCAATCTCTGATCGAGAAAGAAAAAAAGATGGAGTTCGATAAAGGCTTTGCTCTTGGATACAAACAACGTACCCAGTAGTTGATTACCTATCTCGGACATAGCACAAGTCCCGACCACGAATTTAAACAGTAGATTTTCTCTCTTTTTTTTTTTTTTTTTTTTTTTTTTTGTAGACATGGAATGTCCTTGTAAAAAATTCTGGCTGCATATTGATTGATATTCAAATGACCCATCTTGTTGTACCATATTTAATTGCTCGTCGTTTAAAGATAAAAAAATGAGGTCATACTGATCAGGTTCATGAGAACTGAACCTTCACATAAATTTATGTGCGAGTATCGCAGCCGTTGAACGGTTCGCCTTCTATCAATTGGTTCATGATCATCTTAGATATAAATAACAAATTATCTCCGGTTAAGGAAATCAAATCCAACTGATAATCATGTCATTTCACGTAAGATATAAAATAACCATCTTCCTGATTTGCGTACATACCGTTTGGAAAAGGCCTAGACATCCTTGTCTTTTACCATTCAGTATGGGAGGTATCGGAAACGATGGGTTCCTCGATAACGCAGGAATCCATATCAGCAGTTGGGATCAGCATGGAAAGCTGGTCAGTTCATTAAAAGGGAGTTACTCCTTGGATCGGGCTATGTTTTCCGACCAAGGAGGATACTTCGTAACGATCTGGTGAAGTATATGCAGGTACTTCACCTGGTGGAAACCAATCAACTGCCCCCGACCAGTGTAGGTGCCTCTTGTTTTCTGAAGATCGAAACTCTCTCTGTTCGGGGTACAACCAGGCTCGGAGAATATTTTACGAACACATACCTAAATAGGCTGATATTGTAATTAGTAGTATAGGTTTTTTGGGAGGATAAATATAATCCCAGACTATTTGTAATCATTGTAATATTTTCCTTGAATGAATAAATTTTTAACTATTTTCGTGTCTTAATTTTCGATCCTAAAACTCAGTCCTATAATATCTTCATATACTGAATATTGTATATAATGTCGACCAAAACTGTTCATGCTTTTCCGACTGCTTCTCCGATATACATGTTGAATTTTCGTGCCAGAAACTTAGATGTTGTCCCAAAACAGTCTAGGCCATTGATTAGATATTTGATTGCAGCCGTTGGATCTCCCTTCAATAGTCTATAAAAAGGTTGTAACCTTTCTTTATTTATCTGAGGTAAAAGAAAATGTTGTCAAAGGTGTACTTCTTTTCTTACCACCATGGTCATCCTCCTGACCATATTATCCTCATCAATGTACCTCTTTTTATATTTGGTATGGGTGGAATTGGAAATGAGGCTCTTATTGGAATATGAGACAGTGATCGAGCAATCTCTCTAGGAGGGTATTGATCGATTGCTGCTCATGCCATGTGGGTCAGTTCGGGGTTAGAGGAAAGCTGGATTCTTGTCTTATCGAAATCAACTTGTTTGCGATGGAGCGAGAACACCATGTGGGAGTTTATATCGACCTCGTGCAGATCTAGTGAAGTATAAGCATCAACTTTTTCAAGGTGGTCGATATTTCATGTCTCGCAATGGTAGCCATCCTCGTTCCTCGAAGCCTCGAAAATTACTCCTAGTTTGAGTTAAATATTGCTCAAATATTTAAAAGATCGGAACGACTATCTTCCTATAATGATAAACATACACTATCTTCTCTTGGTATTGCTGGAGATTATGGCGTTTATCGAAGATACCATGGAATGATCGAGCAGCATAGAATAGTAGTTTCATACTTGTAACTTAATATTTGTAATTTACCGTGAATAAATACAAGCTGTTGTAATATAACATATGCTGCAATAGTTTTCTTCATACGGATGTTTCTTCTTGCAAATATGGAATGATCAGATATTCTCCAGTTCGATTATCGACCTAGAACGTTGCGTTTTTCAATCAAGTTAGTATTGTAGTAAATATTGTTCCGATGTTTATGACAAGTAGTTGCGACATTGTAACGCAAGTCCCGAGAAATTATTGCCACCGTTGATATGATTTTATTTCAACCACTGGATCTTTACCGTTCTATCTATAAAAAGGGGTTTTACTTTTCACTTTTCTCAGGTAAAATTTTTCAAAAATGGATCTTCTGCTTTCTCAAAACGGTGGCCGTCCACCCAACTCTGAAATCTCGAAGATTTGTTTAAAGCTATGACTTGGTATGGGTGGAATTGGAAATCTAAAGCTGTTCGAATACGAAGAAATCTCCGATCGATCACGTGATTTGAAGTCGAGGAGTTCGTATTCGTCTGTTCTAACCGTGTCTTCCAGTCCCCACTTTGAAGTTATTCTCCTTGGAGCTCTTGATAAAACCATCAATCTCCGAAGAAATGAGGCCAAAGTAAATAACCCTGGGGACGGGAGATACGGTAAAAATTGCCACAGGGTCTCAGGCTTGTCAGGCCTTGCTTCTGTGGGGTGGTCGAGCTTACTCGTCCTCAAGCATCGAACTAAAGAAGTCTGCAAATTTCTGGAGGTAGCTGGTGAAGTTGTTCATAGAGTTCGGATCTTCCGATGCAAGATAGAGATTGAGTTGAGCCCATGTTGTCGAGAATATTGTCGCAGTAAATTCATTGTAATTTCTGGTTTTTTCTGTATATCGATTAGTATAGGTCGATATGTCTTGTACCCTTATCTTCTTGTAACTTTGGATTTGAGATTCTAATGAAATTTTACTGTCTTGCTGTATTTACTTCTTACTATTTTATTTATGTAACCTCGAAGATAGTTATGTATGCCATCGATGAGTTTATACCGAGCCAATCGGTATTACTAAAAAATTCAACTTTTTTCAGGTTTTTTTACCAATTATTGGTTTTTAACCTATGTAGATTGTTTTTAGGAGACCATTGAGTTTTTACCGACTATATCGGTTTCACTCATGATTTAACTTTGACTCAGGTTTTGTACCAATTATTGGTCTTAACCTTTGGAGATTTTTTAGGAGATCATTGAGTTTGTACCGACCATATCGGTTTTACTCATGATTTAATTTTGACTTAGGTTTTGTACCAATTATTGGTTTTAACCTTTGGAGATCTTTTAGGAGATCATTGAGTTTGTACCGACCATATCGGTTTTACTCATGACTTAATTTTGACTTAGGTTTTGTACCAATTATTGGTTTTAACCTTTGGAGATCGTTTTTTAGGAGATCATTGAGTTTGTACCGACCATATCGGTTTTACTCATGATTTAATTTTGACTTAGGTTTTGTACCAATTATTGGTTTTAACCTTTGGAGATCGTTTAGCAAAAGCTTTTGATCGAACTTTTCACATTTGTGCCGAAACTTAAGCAAAAGCTTTTATTCCACGTTTAGTAAAATTCTGCCTAAAATAAAATACAATACATAGAACGAGCTAACCTAATCAAGAAGGTAATAAACGAACTAATTTTCTATTTTTTTTTGTAAACT
>JAYDYQ010001339.1:0-53300 GCA_034814905.1 Penstemon davidsonii | reverse complement strand
GTTCTTAGTTGATGACTACTCTTTTGACCTTTTTAGTCTTCAAAACCATTTTGACCTTTTTGTCATCTTCAAAACCTTCTCCAATACCAACCAACACAGTTGACTTGCTGGACACTATTTCTATCATAGGAAATAAAAATACTTATAATAACTCAAAATTGATAAATATTGTTAGTTGAGAACTGAGGTTTAAAAATATGTCGTAAAACTATTTATGGCGATAAAACACCGTTAACTATGAGTTTTGGGCCACCTAATTTTGGACCTTTCGGCAACGTTTGGGCCATCAAACGGGAGTTAATTGTTCTTTAAGTAACATTTTCAGAACGCTAATATCTTTTTGTAGAAAATTATGATTTACCTTTAGTAAATTTGAGAAATGCTTATAATTCTTTGTTATTTCATTTCATGTTTTTTTTTGTTATTTTTAGTATGTTTTAGCGTTAAGGTAGGCATATTTTAAGTCTCATAAGTCTTTTTTTTAAGATATAAAGTCTCATAAGTCTGTCACTTTTCAACTCTTTTTTTTTTTTTTGGGCGGTTCTGATTGTTAAAGTTTTCTATATTTGAGAATAATTTTATGTATGAAGAAAAAATGGGTGTTCAATAGAATTGTCAGATCGTCCTAAATCAAATTGATTGTAATTTACGGATTGAAGGCTTGATGAGGTTTTTTCATACTCCTGAAAAAAACCCTAAGAATAAAATTTCTCCAGGAATTTGGTTGGACATTAATTGCACCTCAAAATGCTGCAATTATGATCCGAAAATTCAGCCATGTCGAAAATCGAATTTCACGCAGGTTCTACGCTATCCTCATGTCAAGACAATATTCGCCCCCAAATATGTAAACGAGTTCTACAACAAATATTTATGGTAATATGATAGAGCCTGTAACGCCCCAAAAATTTCGTACCCTTTTGGTTGGATTTTTTTAACCCAATTTCATGTGCCACATTTTATTCTTGAAGTAAAGCATTAATTTGAACTAAAATATACAATTTAATTAAATCTTGTGATCTTTTGAACTTTGAAATAATACAAAATATAAACGTTACTTTAAAATTAGATTAAGACCTTTTTGAAATTTTTGGGTTTGGATGCACAAAAAATTTATTCTAAGGGGTAAAATGTAAGTTTTAAAGGGGGCAAAGTGCAAATTCGCCCCTGACTCTTGTAGGCTGCTAATGGCAATAATTTCTCTCCTAGGACAGCCTAAGGGCTGCTAAAGCATGGTCTTGGGTGGAGGAATTGTTCTACCCAATGTATACATGCATTGGTTGAATTAAAAGATTAAGTATGATATCTCCCTCTTTTCCCAATGTGCATATACTTGTCATATACATTTAAGATCAGATTTTTATCCTCTCAATTATCTCATTTACATACATATTATATAGTATAAAGAAAATAAGAAAGAGAAAAGAGACAACACACTAGAAAGATACAATTTTCGGATTTACACAACCCAGTCTCGGTTTTTCAACCATTCCGTCTTCGTCCACCATTTGATCATGCCCAAATTTTGCGTGAAGGTCCTACACACATGGGGCTACATATTGACCGTTCGGATCGTCGTTTTCATCTCTCGAAGTTAATCGGAAGACATTTGAAATTGATGAAAAATAAGGATTCGAGGGCTTTTGTTATGAACCACCACCGGAGCCGCCACCACTACCTTCGGAGGTCTGGAAATGAAGAGAGCTTCATCCCCTTTGTTGCTTTGGGTAAATATTTGCCTATGCTTGTGTTCTTTAATCTTTGTGATTTTACTTTCTTCTCTTTAAAATATATATTAAAGAAGTTTAATTTATCCTTGTAGCTTTTGTGATAAGTTGTTGAGTTTATATTTAATATTAGATATTTAATGACTTTGATGTGGATTTGCTTGGGTTTTGATGAAATATTGCTTATATGTTTGGATCTTGATTTATTTTTGTAAGAATGTCGATATTTTTAATTTTCGAAACTGTGGGGGTGTTTTTAAAAGATTTTAAAAGTAGAAGGGCTTAGGCATGCGATTTTTGGAGTAAAAATGGACTGAAAATCTCTGTTTTTGTTTGATATTTTGTATGAGTTTACTTAAAAATTATTTGTTTTAAAGTTGCTCCGAGTTTGTTTGCAAAAAGGGAGTTTTTGAAACTTTTTGGGTTATTTTTGTAAATCTCAAAATAAGAGGGCAAAGGCGCTGTTTTGTCGCTGTTTTTACATAGTTACTTTTATAAACTTTTGATTAATTGATTTGAAGTAGTTCTTTGTTCACTTGTGTTTTAAGATTGAAAATTTGTAAATTTTTCCAAAGAAAATTTATATTTGAAGAACTTTTTGTTTCTCATAGTTAGTTTGTGAAAAGTTATTAAAACTTATTTTTAATCCCAGTTTTATATTGAAATTATGCTTAATTATTTTTAAATATTGCTTAGATGCTTGGATCTTGAATTATTTTTCAAGAAAGTTGATTTTCTAAAGTTTTCAAAACTATGAGGGTATTTTTAAAAAGTTTTAAACTTGTAGGATTTTTAAAGCTTTCATTTTTGAAATAACAAGATACTTAATACTCTGTTTTTATTTGATTTTCGTTATGGGTTTAGTTAAAAATCCTTTGATTTAAATTTTGTTCCAAATTTTCGCAAAAATGGATGTTTTTAAACGTTTAGGGGCTGTTTTGTAAATATGAAAAATGAAGGGAAAAATTTGCTGTTTTGGCGCTGTTTTATGTAATTAGTATTTTGAGTTTTGAAAACAATTACTCTTAAGTGGGGTTGATGTCGTAAGTTGTAAGCACTTTTATGTGATGTGTTAGTTTAGCAAATCATTTGTAGGATTTTCATTAGTTATGTTTAAGTAAGGTTGTTAGATAAATTCTAACGTACTTGCTCAGGTTTCGAATACGCTTCATTTGTGGAATTTTAGTCGCTATACTAAGCGACAAAGGTGAGCTTTGTGTGTTGAATTTGTATGTCGGTCCGATGTGCTAGTAGATCGAGTCAAACATTTACTTATGCCCTTAATAATCAAAGCATGTGTTATATTATAATTTCTATTGCATGTTGTTACAAAGAGATTGGACTTGTTATGTCGACATTACTCGCATGAAATCCTTTGTATATCAACATGATAATCCAATGCATGCTACATCTAAATCTACTAGTTGCGAATATATTTTACTAAATTATCATGATACCCAAAATTTGCATTTGATAAGTTGTTAAATGTTGATAATATGTTAAATATGTTTGATATGTTATGTTTCCGTCTGTTTCCGATTTTGTGTTTCCGTTTGTTTTCGATTTTGTGTGGGCCCCTTTTGATTGGTATATGGACCCGATGCCAACCTGGACGGCAAGGGCCGGCGGGATTGTCACGGTTACCCATAGCCTGGCCTTACAATCCAAGTGGGGAGGAACACTTGGGGAGTAAAGACGAACTTAGGCAAAGACATGTCGATGCATATTAGATAGTAAGGTCGCTCCTTACTTGGTGTGTTTGGATGGACATCAGACTGAGGATGGAGGGTAAATGGAGGTCGGCATCAACAAATTCTTGGTTATGTGAACTCCGTGTTTCTTCCGTCTTGAATATATGCTTAATTTGCTTGATAACATGATTACGTTATATATTATGTTGCATCCACGCATCACCATGCATATTCCACCACAGCCTCACTAAGTTGGACGATCAACTTATGCGTTCCATGTTTCATTCTTTTCAGTTTCAGGTGTTCTGGAAAATAATAGTCGGGTTGCAATTAGGTCATCACGGTTGCGGTCCCACCCTAGTATTTGGGAGAGTAGTTACATTTTATTATTGATTTATGTTCTTTTTCGATTTTGTTTAAAACCTTTGCTTAAAATATTTGAATTGTTAAAGTTGATTTATATTTTTATAAAAGAGACAAGATTTCGTAAATTACTTATTTATCTCTCTCGGTTGATTTTGTTCAATTTTTTTGATATGTTATGATTAAATGTTTCCGCTTTAAACCTCTACTATGGAAGTTGATTTTATTTTCGTCAAAAAAAAAAAAGAACTTAGTAATTTAAATTGTTCTTATTTTATTTTAAACCGTTTCCGCTTTAAAACTTTTGATTTATCGTTTCTGTTTAAAAAAAAAAGTTTCGATATTTTAACTCTTTTTTTAAAATAATAATAATTTTTTGACTGTTATTCGATGGACCCGTGGAGTCGGGCCATCACAGAGCCCAATTATAAATTGTTGTTTGTCTGCGAATTAAACTTTCCAAAATAAACCCCAACACTTAGTAATTAGAATAAATTGCTCCACATGGATTGAATAACAAAAGTAAGTCTACATTATAAGGTCTTGGACAATCCTCAACTTACAAGCTATCTTTTGGGATGAGTTAAGCCCAAGCCATGTAAGTGGACTTAGACAAATCCATGTTATGAATTCTAACACTCAGAATTGTAGAAACCCAACCCAGATAGATTGAGAGAAATTTATAGAGCAAAAACTGAAATATGATTCTATACTTTCAACGTGTATAGATGGAAAGTGAATAAATGATTTTATGTATCGAAATAGGATTTACCAAGACTTTCAATCAATCAAGAATTAATCTTCAAATGTCAGAAGAAAAAGAATGAAAGAAATTTTAATTTTTCAAAATAATTCTTGTTTCAACCGTAGAACCCACTACGGCTTTTATAGAGGAATTTTTCAAAGAATTGAAAAGCCACAACTTGCAAGTGTTGGTGAAGTTGAGCAACAATTAAACATATTAAATGGGTCTAAACTTAACGTTCAATATTTTGAATAGATAAACTTGATTTTTAAAAATCTCTAACAAAAAAACTAGTTAAATTAATTTTTGGATTGTTTTATATTTCATTGAAAATGATATATTAGATATATGGCAATTGTATTTTGTAAGTTGACATTTGATATCATCTTTATCATGTTCCCTGTGTGAATTTTCTAACTTTGTTATTAATCAACGCATAATAATTAACTATATACAAAATGGTGAATACTTTGTGAGTTTGACTTATTTTATAAATAAAAATAGACTATACTTCAGAAAGATAAAATTGCAAAAATTGCCCTAACTCAAATGAATCGCAAATTCCAAACTTCGTACTTTTTGAATTGAGTATGAGCTAAAGTATTAAAAACTCATAAATATAGGGTGGGGCAATGATTTTACCAACTCTGCGTACACCTCTAAAAAAAGTACTGATTAAAATTAAAAGACAAAACGTGTTAATAAAATTTTGGATTTCTAGAATTTGGGCTAACTCTTAATAATTTACTTATATCTAAGTCTAATCATGGGTATGAAACCTTCTAAATAACAAAATGGATTTTATAGTAATTAATTTGCTACGGAAACTTGTGCAATAAAAAAACCTCTTATCATCATTGATCAAGGTCGATATGATTTCTCTATATTTGAAAGTGATTCAATCAATGCTATTTTCATGATAACCAACCTTTATTCGGTTTACGAATGGGCATGTAAAACTGATGCTCTCTTTCCTCGTCAAGTTTTCGGCCTTTGGCTTAAATGGAAAATGAAGATTGGACACACCAACAAAGTTACCCATAATTTAGCAAAATAGGGTAAAACTTGCAATTGAAATGGTAGTGTTCCCCTTTCCCTCATTCTCCACTGCTTTTTGTGATTCCTGTAATTCTATAACTGCTATAACGACTGACTTTACTCTGTTTAATGATTTCAAATTTTAAGTTTTTAAAATCCAAAATAAATGATTTGTAACAACAATCTTAATTGATGTGTAACCTAAAAGGCCTAATTCCCCTTTATTGCCATTATGTGGTTATTCCTCTTTAGGACATCGTCTAGTGGCGTGACTCCGAAACAGACTAGTCGTTTTACTTTAATTCTTCTTCTAATATTTTCTTTATTGTCATTCATTATGTGAGTTCTGATTCTATATATATGATTTCATCTAATTACTGAATTTAAATAAAAGGAAAGCAATGGTGTGTGGCACAAATAGAACAGACTTGTCTAAAAATTGATTGTCGACTTATTCAACGTGGTGGTGCATGTTTTTCCCAGATGTCATAGGATTCCGTGCATCCTATTCTCTCAACAAAATTGATCAAACCACTCATGTTTGTCGTTCTGATATTGGCATTTTAACGTCGATTAATCCTTGTAAGTATATCTCATATTTTTAACACACACACATTTATATATATACACATACACACCTTATATTTACATATACATACACATTATCTTTTACTTTACAATAATTAATTTTAATAGGCTTATTTGGTTATTGAGTTATGAACTTACAAACTCTATATATTTTAAAGCGGCTTCTGGCAAATGCAAATATGCATGAGCCTCTGGAATATCAACATGAATGAAGTAATCAATAAAAATATAATGATACAATTCTTTCATTTGTACGAAAATCATCATCTGCATGAATAAAATAATATTTTCCCATATTCATTGGGAGTTTTTGCTATTATATGTTAGACATAATGATATTTAGGCAATTTTAAATAATGCTAGCTAGTGAATTATTAAGTGAGATAAATCTTTGATTTATACGAACATTCAAATTCGAGTCCATATGAATCATGCCAATAAAACAAAAGTTGAATAACCTCTTGCATCAATTAATATTAATGTTATGAACATATTCAAATCATTAATCTATTAGATCAACCTAGATAGATATTTCTAAATATATTTCGGACTACGAATTTTCTTAATCGATTCATATCTGTCATAGCCCTTCCTTAAATAATATTTTTTAAATAAATTGGGTCAAATTAGGATCAAATTCCCAAATACTCGTAGCACATTAATCGAGAGTCCTGTAACTGACCCTATTTGACAAGTTGATTTCATTTACCTTAGAAATAGTCAACCCAACCGCCAATTAGTCCCACTAGCCACTACCGTCCATTCAAAATATCAAACCTAGTCCCAAATCATGATTCTCGGGTACTAACTCCTAGTCGTACGTTAAAAACTTCAAAAAATAAAATAAATCATAAATGCGTCCTAAAAACTTTAAACAATAAACCTTAATCCATTTAGGGGTGTAATCGAATCGAGTAGTATCGAACGACATATTGTTCAAGTTTAGTTTTGAATTTTATCGGGCTTGAGATTTTGAGTTTGAGCGTGATTTGATTAATTATTAAATGAGCTGAGTTCAAACGAGCTTTTATCGAACGAATTTTAGCCAAAACCAAGTGGCTTGATATTTTACATGTATTTTATTAATTTTTAGCTTATCGAGTCGAGCTTCAAAAGTTATCGAGCGAAAAATAATGCTCAAGCTTGTTTGATTAGTGTGATGAACCGAGATAAAAAAAACTTTTAACGAGTTTGAATCGTGTATCGAGTAGCTTGATTTGATTTCCAGCCCTATATCTGTGTGAACTGTTCAATCTTTGAAAAAATTTGAAACTATATTAACAAAAAAGTAACCTGGAAAATGAAGTTTAAATTATAGTAAAAAAATGGTGTTCCAGAAGAATGTTGTAAGGAATCATCTTAAATTGATTAGATATTAATAATAGTTTATATACTTAGATTAGTACTATAAACACTTTTTTTTACTTGGAAATCTCAAAATAAATACCTTTATTTGAAAATGTCAAAATAATGGTAATAGATTTAACTAGGGTTTCTGTTTACGAGTTTGACTTCGGTGAAGTACCAATGATACTTAAAACATATTAATTTTTTTTAGAACTAAAACATATTAATATGATCTAAGAGATAACAAATGAGAATTAAGAAATTTCGAATGTAAATTGTTAGTGTGTATCCTTGTAAGTTTCCTAACTAAATTGAATTGTCTCATTTTTTGCGATGATTGTTAGAGATATTTCATAATTGATTCTCGTATTCAACTTCATTTTGGAGGTGATTGATGACCCATGACCAGTGTGTTTAATAGAGAGGATATCAATCTAAATCCATCTGAACTCGTATCGAGTTTTTAGGAATTTTGTCCGAATAGAGATTCAGTGAATTTGATCCAATAATTACCCTAATTTGAAATACATGAAGCGAATATAAATCTTAATCGATCTAGTAAAGGTCCTTATCTGATAATAAATAAATTAGATTATATATATATATATATATATGCCATCAGTTTAAGAAGATGTTAGTTAAGAGAGAATTTCACTTTTGGTACCACAATTTATCTTACTTATGGGTATCACAATTATTTCGTCCGACACATTTGATACCATTATTTGACGGGATGTTACACATTTTATACTTCCGTCAAATAATGATGGGATTTAACACGTGAAGAACACGTGCCCGTCAAATTTGACGGAATTGATGAAAAATTTGTAGAATTGATCCTATAATTAAAGATTGCTGCCAAAGTTTGCCCTACATGTTTTCTGGTTGACAAATTTACCTCACAATACACATATTTGAAGCATTTCAGTCCACAATTGCATAAATAGTTAAATTACTAATCCTATTAAATAAATTTTATATATTAATATTAAATCTCTTAAAATAATTAGATTATATTTCACTTTTGGTACCACAATTTACCTTACTTTAAGTATTTGGTATCACAATTATTTCGTCCGACACATTTGATACCATTATTTGACGGGATGTTACACATTTCATACTTCCGTCAAATAATGATGGGATTTAACACGTGAAGAACACGTGCCCGTCAAATTTGACGGAATTGGTGAAAAATTTGTAGAATTGATCCTATAATTAAAGATTGCTGCCAAAGTTTGCCCTACATGTTTTCTGGTTGACAAATTTACCTCACAATACACAAATTTGAAGCATTTCAGTCCACAATTGCATAAATAGTTAAATTACTAATCCTATTAAATAAATTTTATATATTACTATTAAATCTCTTAAAATAATTAGATTATATTATGTATATATGTATATATTATTATTATATATCTTAAACTAATTAGATTTTATATAATATATATATATATATATATATATATATATATATATATATATATATATATATCTTTAATTAAATAAAAATTGATAATTAAGAAACAGAATAGAAAACCCACTCCCATATACCCACCCCCATCGCCCCACCACCTCCCCTTTTCCCTCTACATGTACCCCAATATTATGCGCCTGTTCCCGTCGCATCCATAGTTTTCAGTCCATGAGCTGGAAAGCTCTTCCATAGGCGAGTTCAACAGTACAATCAATTTGAAGATTGGAGCTGTGTAGACAAAGAAACTAGAGATCGAAGGTGTCGGAGAATGTTTTGGATCTAGTTTTGAGGAGTGAGGAACCGTGAAATATAACAAGAATTAAGAGATATTAAACCCATGGAAGGACTCCTTAGGACCAATCGGCACGATGCCGATGCAAGAAGGTTGGGGAGGGGGAGATCCAAAGAGGTGGTGGCGGTGGAGGTGGCGGCACTTATAGAGAAAGCATGAGGGAAGAAGTTGACTTTTTTTATTCTTTTTCTTTTTTGGGTAAATATTATTTAAGTTTTGTAGTTAGGATGATAAGTAAAATCTATTAAATATGATTAATAATATTTATATAATTTTAGAAAGAATTTTTTTTTTTGACGATTTTATATAAAATATTATGTAATTTTTATATTATTATATAAAATCTAATTAGTTTAAGATATTTAATAATATATATATATATATATATAATCTAATTATTTTAAGAAATTTAATAATAATATATAAAATTTATTAAATAGGATTAATAATTTAACTATTTTTGTAATTGTGACTGAAATGTTTCAAATTTGTGAATTGTGGGGTAAATTTGTCGACCATAAAATATGTGGGGCAAACTTCGTCAGCAATTTTGAATGATAGGACCAATTCTACTATTTTTTCATCAATTCCGTAAAATTTGATGAGCACGTGCTCCTCACGTGTTAAATTTCATCGTTAATTTGACGGAACAATGAAATGTGTAACGTCCCGTCAAATAATGATACCAAATGTGTCGAACGAAATAATTGTGGTATCAAATCCTTAAAGTAAGGTAAATTGTGGCACCAAAAGTGAAATTCTCTCTGTTAGTTAATAATTCATTCATAATCGCCATTTTATGCATATTTTCATTTAACAACATAACTTAATTTGGATACATTAATATGGAATTTCATTGTTTTCTAAAGTAATCTACTTTATACTTCTACAACAGTGAATAAATATGTCGAGTGTTGTTAAATAAAATCTAACGTAACATACTTCTATTAAAAAAATATTGAAGTAAATAAGTAGACATTGCATTTGGTTTGAAAAAGATCACCAAAACCGGATTAGATTCTATAAACTCGAAAAGTTTTATAGGGGTAAAGTGTTTTTTTTTAAATCACAGGAATATAAGTTGAACATTATGTATATCACGGTGGGTAAATTGTTTTATGCTAGGTTTTTGAAAGTACAAGGAAGTTTGGTGCCAAAAAAAATTTACTTTATAGTTTTATGCAGATTTCACATAACAAAGAAGAGTATTTGTATGGTGAATTTTTTCCAAGATCTTGACTTCTAATATAATAAAATAATAGTTAGCGGTTCATGCAAGGCTTGTACCAAAACAAAACATGGGATTCTCATATTCTCATTCTTAATTGGGGTTTGCCCATTTCAAATAAAGCAATTGAGCCAACCCATTTTCAGATTAGCCCCAAGTCTTCAAGGCCTATTCAAACTCCTCCAATAGGCCCTTCGAAGTATTTCTAAGTGAGCGTGGGCCACTGGATAAAATAGACTATAGAGCCCAATGTCTTATAGTATTAGCAGGCCTGCTAATGAATATATGATTTCCAACATATCGGATTTGGATCATATTAGTTTGGATTGGATCTGTATTCTTTAATTTAACCTAATCTTTAGATGTAGATTTTGTCAACCTCAAATTTGAAATTAAGTTTGTCGATGGTTGAAATTTAGATAGAAATTCGATCAAATTTTCATCTTTAGAGAAGTTTTAACCACCATCTCCATCTACAAAAAGGTCTCTTAATATAATATATTCAGTAAATTCAGTTCACGTGATGAATAAAATTCATTGTGTCGTATTTCAAAATACAAAAACATCAACCACCGTTTTATTTAATTATCTGCCTCTAAGTAATTATTCAATCTTTCTAGGAAATAAAAATACTTATAATAACTCAAAATTGATAAATATTGTTAGTTGAGAACTAAGGTTTAAAAATATGGTCGTAAAACTATTTATGGCGATAAAACATTGTTAACTATGAGTTTTGGGCCACCTAATTTTGGTCCTTCCGGCAACGTTTGGGCCATCAAACGGGACTTAATTGTTCTTTAAGTAACATTTTCAAACGCTAATATCTTTTTGTAGAAAATTATGATTTACCTTTAGTAAATTTGAGAAATGCTTATAATTCTTTGTTATTTCATTTCATATTTTTTTTTTGTTATTTTTATTATGTTTTAACGTTAAGGTAGGCATATTTTAAGTCTCATGATGAGGGATATTTCGCATGCTCTATTCTAGGAAATACCCAGCTCGAGATCGATCTTGATTCCGACCAAGAAGGCTCGTTTCCGACCTGCAGAACACAGTTTCCGATCAAGCCAGATTGATAGCACAAGGCCCTCTTTCCGATCTACTCCTCTCATCGGAATCACTATTGGGCCGACCCATGGGCCTGGCCTGCCGGCCAAGACATGTTCTCCTGCGGAGGGTCTAGCTAGCTCATCACTGTTCCTATAAATACCCAGCGCATTTATGACATCAAGGACGACACGATTCCCCAGGTGCACCCCTGCTCGGACGTATAGATCGAATATATTTTGAACTAGGATTAGCTTGCTCTCTGTACTTGTTAAACTAGTTGTACGGCATCCTGTAATGTTCGAATAGACCTACTTTGTAACTTGTAAACTGATCGGAATATTAATACACACCTTTGTATTCTTGAACTTAATATTGAGATTGCTTTACTTTCATGTTTGATCCACGTACGAAAAAGAGCATAATCAATTGGCGCCCACCGTGGGGCCTGTTCGAGTATTAGATCGAAAAAATGCCTACCACTAGAAGATACACATACAATCGCGGTGAGCCATCACACGCCGTTGGAGCCCAACGCTCCATAAATAATGAACCTAGCAATCAATCCCGTGCGGCTCACCAGTCGGAAATGCAGCCAGTCGACCCGCCTAATGATTTTCCTATACATACAACAGTGGCTGATCTGCGAACTATTATTGGCACTATGTGTAGAGAATTTATGAATACTGAAAGAGCAGATTGAGAAACAGTACCTGGCCAACAGCCCCCGGTTGACCAACCTGCGGCTCGATCAGGACATCAAGGTCCCGTCTCACCTGCAGAGGGAAAGGAGTATTCGCCGATCTACTATAGGTGCTCCGCAGTTAACCCTCCCGGAGCAGCTCGAGCAAGAACTATTGTCCGCTCGGGGCAATCGTCAAGAACTGTTCGAGATCTGGAAAATTCTGTAGTCGGTGAAAGCCAGCCCGAAGCTGTGGACAAGCTAAAAAAGCTGGCTTACCGTAAAGTAACCGAGGCAGATTTAGAGAAGATTGTGGAGGAGAGGGTTGTTAAGGAGTTGAAAAAGGAGATGCTGGTAAAGGAAACCCGACCTACGGATGTAAGGGCACGGTGAACCGAAGCAAAGGAGAACGGGGCTGTTGTTCTCGAGGGTGGTCGAGATAAGGAGCTAAGTATGAATATCATGCGGTGTTCGCCTTTTTGCCAGGAAATTAGAGAGGCTCGGAATAGTGAAATTGTTCCTACAAGGTTACCAAGGTATAATGGGACTACTGATCCTGGCGAACACATTAATAGTTTTATAAATGTGTTGAATTTGTATAGGCACTCGGAGGACTTCTGTTGCAAAATAATGGTCACAACCTTCAAAGGAATTGCCTTGGACTGGTTCGGAAAATTGCCTCCGAATTCTATTTTCTCTTTCGACGAGTTATGAGATAAATTGAAGCATCAATTTGCGAGTCAAATAAAACAAAAGTTACCGGTGAACCACCTCGGAACGGTGAAGCACTTGGAAGGGAAAACGCTGAGGCAATGCCTGGCTAGATTTAGTATCGAACTTCTGAAAGTCGATACCCCTCAAATTGAATTTTTATCATCGCTGATGTTTGAGCTAACTCGGAATACTCAGTTTGGGAACGCTCTATGTCGGAAGCAACCAAAATCTTTCGAACGAATCATGGAAATAGCTGAGAAATACATGATTCAGGAGGAGATGAACATGTTAAAGAACGCTCAGAATCCCAGGCCCCAGATCAATGACAGGGCCCCCCTATCCCGAAGCCAGTAGATTACGGAGGGTCAAACGCGCAGCGAAGAGGCTCGATTTAGCAGAGACTTAACGTCTATAAACCTCAGGCTCCGACCCACAGATCTAATGTCTACAGTCGACCTACTTCTCCATAAATGGCACCAAGGAGAGAATCTGAAAAGAGTAGTTTCACCAAGTTGAATACCTCGAGGGATGAGATACTCACCGTACTCGAGGAAAGAAATTTGGTCCCAGAGGCTCGGCGTATCACTCAGGCCAGACCGGGATCAATGAACCATGATAAGTACTGCAGGTACCACAGAGCTCGGGGACACAGCACCGTGGATTGTTTTCAATTAAAACAGGAAATTGAGAAGCTAATTGCTCAAGGAAAATTAAAGGAGTATGTGCGAAGGGGCAATCCCAACAACAGATTTAGATCAAGGAGTCCGCGAAAATTTTATGAGCAACACCATAATGATCAGCATCCGGTCGAGGAGCGAACGAACGGAGTAATAAACGTGATCGCTGGCGGACCTGCTGGTGGGGATAGCAAGAATGCGAGAAAAAAGACAGCGAGGTCGATAAAGACAGGTGTCTCGACCGGAAACAAAATTATGTCCTTGGAGACACGCTCGTTGATAAATCAGGTCATTAGTTTTACCGAGGCTGATAGGCCGCGCGAGGTACCTTGGGATACAAATGAGGATGACCCCGATTTCACGATGGTTTTGACCCTCAAAATTGCGAACTTCGAGGTCAAAAGGATGTTGATCGACAATGGCAGCTCGGCGAACATAATTTCCTCGGAAGCCCTGGATCGTATGAATTTGCAGCATCTGCGTTTGGATCGGTTGTTTACTCTGCTTATTGGTTTTGGCGGTTCGGAAATTGTCCCTCTCGGAACCATCCTTTTGTGCACCACTTTGGGGAGGAAGCCAAAGGATGTAACAAAGATGGTCAAGTTTCTGGTAGTAAGCACTCCGTTTGCCTACAATGCTATCTTAGGAAGGCCGGCGCTGAACATCTTCAAGGCGGTCGTGTCAACTTATCTTGAGAAGATCAAATTTCCAACTTTGGCGGGGGTCGGAGAAATGAGAAATGATCAGTACATGGCATGGGAGTGTTACAACACATCCCTAACCATTAAGAAAAAATTCAAGCCTTTGCTACCTGCAAAACGAAAGTCGGCCGAGGAAAAAATGTTTGCAGTATCTGATCTCCCTCTACCAGATTGCGAAAAGTTGCAGGGAAAAAAAGGGAAAGGAGGTCGATATGAGTGTGCAGCCTCCGAATCATAAACAGGTGACGCTAGTTCCTGGCTCTCCCGAAAAGTTCACAAGGATCGGAACCGAGCTGAGTCAGGGAATAGAGACAATGCTGATCGATTTTTTGAAAAATAATGCCGATGTATTTGCTTGGAGCTCCGACGATATTTTGGGAATTGACCCACGAGTTATTACTCACTCGCTGAATATCGACCCAAAGGCAAAGTCGGTTAGACAAAAGAAAATGAATCATGGTCGGGAGAAAGATAAGATCATCAACGCCGAAGTAGATAGACTGTTAGCCGCCGGACAAATCCGGGAGATAACATTTAATGAATGGCTTTGCAATGTTGTGTTGGTATCAAAAGGAGACAAGGTTAACAACAAATGGAGAATGTGCAACGACTTTACGGACTTGAATAAACTGTTCCCGAGAGATCCTTATCCCTTACCTCGGATCGATATGTTGGTCGATTCGACCGCTGGGTTTATCTTCTTCAGCATGATGGATGCCTTTCAAGGTTTCTATCAAATCTTTATGAATGAAAGGGATTAGGACAAAACCGCCTTTATTACCGAGCGCAGAGTATATTGTTTCATCGTGATGCCTTTTGGACTGCGGAACGCAGGAGCGACGTATCAAAGACTTGTGAACATGATGTTCAAAGACTTGATCGGGGAAATTATGGAAGTCTATGACGATGATATGCTCGTAAAGAGCATGACCGAGGAAGACCACATTAAGCACCTCGATAGATGTTTCGGGATCTTGAGAAAGTACTGGATGAAATTGAATACAGCAAAGTGCACCTTTGGTGTGAGATCGGGGAAGTTTCTTGGCTACTTGGTCCACGAACGAGGTATCGAGCAAATCCTGAAAAAATCAGAGCTATAGCTGAGCTCAGGCCACCGAGGAAACTTTCCGAGGTACATAGCTTAATCGGAAAAATTATATCTTTGAACAGATTCATTTCTCGTTCCGCGGATAAAAGCTTGTCTTTCTTTAAATTATTGAGGAAATCTAAAAATTTCGAGTGGAATGAGGAGTGCGACAAAGCTTTTGATGAGTTTAAAAAATACTAGTCTCCCCACCAATGCTAGCGAAACCGGTCGAGGGGGAGCCTTTGTATTTGTATATAGCTGTGTCAGAAGAGGCCATAAGTTCAGTTTTGGTAAGAATTGAGAATTCCGACCACAAGCCGGTGTATTACCTAAGCAAGTTACTCCAAGGTGCAGAAAAGAATTATTTGGAGATCGAAAAGTTCGCACTGGCTCTAGTAATTGCCGCAAGGAAGCTAAGACCTTACTTTCAAACTTGCAAGATTATCGTTTTGACGAACCAGCCTTTAAGGCAGGTATTGTGAAAACCCGATGCCTCTGGGAGACTGATTAAGTGGGCAGTGGAACTAGGGCAGTTCGAGATCGAATATCAACCCCGAACGGCGATCAAGGCACATGTCCTTGCTGATTTTATTGCAGAATTAACGGGAACGGAATCACTCGAGCAGTCGGTTCCCAAAGTCAACTTGGTGGCCGGAGTCCAGTAAAAAATTTGGTTAATGCACGTCGATTTTTCATCAACTAGAGAAGGCGGAGGGGCCGGAATTCACTTTCAGGGCCCCGAAGGAGAGGACCTAAGTTACGCGATTACTTTGGATTTTGTGGTAACCAACAATGAAGCTGAATATGAGGCTTTGATTGCGGGATTGGAAATGGCAATAAAAGCAAACATTAAGTCTCTTACCGTATTGACCGACTCCGAATTAATACATAGGCAGGTGAAAGGAGTATACGAGGTGAAGGAGTTCAATATGGTAAAATATTTAAAAAGGGTAAAGGATCTAGTATCAAAACTGGATAAGTTTGAGATTCAAGCTATCCCTCGAGAGGAAAACTCTTGGGCGGATTTATTGTCATAATTTACAGGTTCTTCGGACGGACAAAAAGAGAGAGTAATAACATGGTTATTGTCAAACACTCCAGCAATAGACTTGAATGTGTCTCCGGGCTCGGAAATCATGGAGGTAGATACTCAAAGGCCTTCATGGTTGGAACATTTAAAAGCTTATCTGAAAGAGGGTGTCTTACCCGAGGAGCCTAACGAGGCACGGTAAATTAAATATCGAGCCCCAATGTATGTTTTGATCGAGGACCAGCTGTACAAGAGGTCCAGCTCGGGAATTTTATTGAAGTGTGTACCTGAAAGTCAATATAATTTTATCTTAAAAGAAATTCATGAAGGGGAGGCTGGCAGCCATTGTGGCGCAAGAGAATTAGCCTTAAAGTGTTCCAGGACTGGCTATTATTGGCCTACTTTGATCTCAGACTCAGTCGATTACGTCAAAAAATGCCACCACTGCCAGATTTACTTGAACTTGATACATCAATCTGCCGAACAATTGCACTCAATTCCGATATGCTGGCCATTTGATAAGTGGGGAATCGATATCATTGGGCCTTTCCCAACCGCTAGATCGAGGAAAAACTATGTCTTGGTTGCTGTGAATACTTTAGCAACTGGGTAAAATGTATTGCGCTAACCAATATTACTCAGTTTTAGGTTATAAATTTTTTGTGGAAGAGTATTGTTTGCAGGTTCGGGATACCAAGGGTGATTTCCGACAACGGAACCCAGTTCGCGAGTAAGCAAATTCGCAGTGGTGTGAAAATTTTGGAATTCAGCAAAAATTCACCTCAGTCAACCATCCCCAAGCAAACGGGCAAACCGAGGTCACCAACAGGGAAATTGTCCGATCAAAGCGCTTAACCGACGCAAAGGGAAAATGGTTAGATGAGCTTCCCGGGGTCATATGGGCGAATAGAACTTCGGTTAAAACAGCTACTTGAGAGACTCTTTTCTGCTTGGTTTACGGTTCGGAGGCCGTAATCCCGATCGAGACCTTGGTGCCATCACCAAGAGTTATATCTTATGATCCTGACCTAAATCAATCCTTGAGAGAAATGGATGTCGACCATGCGGATAGCAAGCGGGATCGAGCAAGTTTAAGAATCCAAGCTGCTAAGTCTAGCATGGAGAAAGCGTATGATGAGAAGGTCAGAATAAGGACTTTCAAAGTGGGGGACTTGGTCCTCAAAAAAGTGGAGGTCTCAAAACATGTGGGAAAGCTTCAACCTAACTGGGATGGCCCTTATGTCGTGCAGGAGGTTGGAAAGAAAGGGTCCTACAAAATTGCTCACCTCAACGGTGAAACATTGCCAAGAAGCTGGAACGCTGTTAACCTACGAAAATATTATGGAAGATAACTTTTTAATCATTTTCTACTCTTGTAATTTTTATTTTTCGCAATTTTGTTTCATTCCAAGTATTAGCACGATTGATGAAGTTTTTCCTTGTGTTCCAAACGTGTTTTGAGTACCCCTGCTCATAAAAAAAAAGGATGAGAAAAGTGAGCAAAATGTCTCGACTAAGGGTGAAAGTTGTTGCTACGACCCTTATCTCGGCTACAGACCTGCTCATGTATATAAAAAAAAAAGAGGAGGAGAAAAGAGAGCAAAATGTCTCGACTGAGGGTGAAAGCTGTTGCTACGCCCCTCAGCTCGGAAAAAGACTTGAAAAATGTCTCGACTGAGGGTGAAAGTTGTTGATACGCCCCTCAGCTCGGAAAAAGACTTGGAAAAAGAAAAATGTCTTAACTGAGGGTGAAAGCTGTTGCTATGCCCCCTCAGCTCGGAAAAAGACTCGCACAAAAAAAATGTATCGACTGAGGGTGAAAGCTGTTGCTACACCCCTCAGCTCGGAAAAAGACTTGGAAAAAGCAAAATGTCTCGACTGAGGGTGAAAGATGTTGCTATGCCCCTCAGCTCGGAAAAAGACTTGCACAAAAAAGTAAAATATCTCGACCAAGAGCAAAGCAACTTGCTATGACTATTTAGCTTGAAAAAAAACTTGTATAATAAAAGTAATCAGATAACGTGTTCAAAATATGGCAGATTTGAAGTAGTTATGTTTCTTGAAGTTTTCTTCACGAGTTGATCGATCATTTTTAAGATGTTGGATATTAGATCGAATTCTGCTCGAAGTGGTTTTTCCGACTTGAATTATTATTCATTTGAATATCTTACTTCTCGAGGTGGTATTTTCGAGTTGGTTATCGTTCGATGAATTTCTGGTTTCAGATTTCGGACATTCAAGTAAATCGACATTCAGTTCGGATTTCAAACAAGTGCAAAATGTTAAAGTGTAAAACAACTAAGCATGGAAGTATAAAGTTAACTTCTGGTTTGATCGCAAATATCGAGCGATTACAAGCTAGAGCAATCACAAGTTAACTGGATGTGAGGTAAATTTCTAAGATTTCAAGTAAAACATGAAGAAGTGTTTTATTCATAAATTCCGAACAGATACAAAAGCTCAATAAGATACAAGGAACTGCAATTTCATTGGTAATTCTCGAGCGGATTACAAAGATTATAAGTACATCTTTGAATAAAAGTCCTATTACAACTACTGTGTCCCATAATATGGTCAGTATCCGATGAGTGCAACACAATTTGTGTGACCGATCGGTTTTCCAGTAGATTTGTAAAAAGCAATCGAGCCAGCTCGATTTATCGTCTGATGATATCTGGGTTTGATGTAAGGCAGTATGAATTACAGACTTCTGTTTCTGTTTATCTCCATACGCCTTTCCAGCATTCTTGCCACTAGCTGAGCCCGATCACTTCCCCGAGGCAACAGGTAAAGTGGCCAGTTGTTATTTTTAAGATCCGAAAGCTCAACCTAAAGTCACCATTCTTCAACAAAAACCTTAAAGAAGCTGGTGCTCGAGATCGATCTTCCTTCTTAATGAACTGTCCAGCTTTCTGCCCTCAGAGCGACCCTTCGAAACCCGCAATGCTAACCTTGCCCAAAATACTCAACCAATGGTCGGCTACTTGCCGGTATCTCGAAGGGAATCCCATTTTTCAGGGACAGGAGGCTTACTGGTTTTTGAGAAGTCCCCTTTTTCCGATTCCACCCATACCAAAGAAAATTTCGAGGTATCTAATTGATCGAAAGAAGATTCGAAGTCGAATTTCAAAGAGCTGGACGGAAAGAAGGGGAGATCCGAGCATGGTCCTCGGAGAGCTCATTTTCATACAGCAGAGTGAAATTTTTTAACTAAGCAAAGTACCCCTTTTATACTAAGAAGTTTTCAAGATCGACGGTCATTATTCAAGATGATCCGACGGCTCAGATGAAGGCATTTATCGCGGGTGACGGTTCTGCTTCCCCAGGATTAGGTACTATTTGGTCAGAATGACTTTGAACTTTGCTAAAAATGTGGGAATACTATGACTTGGTCAGAACTTGATGCAGGCAATTTTTTGTCCTTCTTTTGAGGTCGGAAATTCTGCAAATCACAACTTGAGTGGAAAAGTTCAGTGTTTCCTTATTTCACAACAGGATGCGTGCAAAATCTCGAACAGAGCACAACTATATTTGATCACAAGGAAGTTAGAATTTATTGATCCTTACAAATGACGGTACAAAAAGGAAAAGGTAAAGTTACAACAATAAAACAAGCAAGAGAGATAAAATTACAACAAAAGTTGAATCTCTAGATCAGCTTATTCTCAGCTAGAATCTTTCGGAGCTCTGCGCTGCGGGCTTCGTACCCTCTATTATATGCCTCTTGCTCCCGGCGCTCGGAATCCTTCTCTTTCTGCTCGACGATGGACCTCAGTTTGTCCAACTCTTTACTCAATTCCTCGTGGACTTGGCTATCTTTCTGCTTTACAGCTTTCTCCCTTTCAGAGGCCAGCTTCTGCTCGATAGCTTTAGCCTCCTCGAGAGACTTCTGCAGGGCAGCTTTTTGTTTTTCCAGATCAAGAGCCACGGCAGCACGTTGCCCGGCCTCCAGCTCAACTTGCAGCCCAAGATTGAAAAGATGCTGTCCGACCTGCATTGATTGCAAAAAAAGAGATTCTATAAAAAATAAAAAAATAAAAAAAAATAAAGTATGCACGACTCACTTGAGTAAGCAGGTCGGAGCTCGACTGCACAATTTCCCGAGCACTTTTTTCTCTTAGCCGTTCCTGCTCGGCTACCCGAATACTACTCAGGGCAATATCCCAACAGTTCGGAGACGCGCCCCCAGCCACGGTTTTATCTTTCATCTCCTCAAAAATCGCTGTCAGTGTGCGAGTGACATCAGAGACAGAGCTGGAAGCCTCAAAGTTTTTACCCTTCGGATGAGGATTTTACTTTCAACAGAAGGGTCATTTATTTTGACCTTTTTACTCGGAGTCTCGAAGAGAACAGTCTAACAGCCTTAGGAGCTGAAATCTGCTCGCGTGTAACGTTCTTAGCAGCCTCACTGGCCAAAGTAGTTTCACCCAACAACTTTTTCTCCCCGGCCATCTTTATGAATGTCTAGGTCGGAATGAGATCCTCCGGACGGGATCTCTTATCCAAAGCAAGCGAAGAGCCGCCAGAGCCGACTTGCTCGCTAGGACCTCAACCGTCCTGCATTTTCACTTCAAAACTGGTTTTTGCTCCAGATGGGGAGTCCACTACTTGTATAACCGGCTCTTTCTCGAGCCGGGTAGGTTTGGAGTTCGATGAATAATCATCCTTTGATTTAGCCTAATTTCGTCTTAGGTTTAATCTCAGTAAATTTTTAAGAGAACAACTTTATATTTTAGGGTTTGGTTAAAGTACTCAGGATGGTGCAATTCAAGAATAGTATGAAATAATGTAATCACGTAAATAAGTATATGAGAGGAGAACAATTGTATTATTATTGATAGGTTAAATTCTGGATCCCTCTTATAACGTAGGATTCACTATTTATAATGAATACTCTATTCTAACATAACTAGGAGTCCTACCAGACCTAGGAGTCCTACATGGCCTAGGAGTCCTGCACGGCCCAATAAACCTTCAAGATCGATCTTCAGATCGACTAGATGTAACAATTCTGATCGATCCGATCATGGAACTTTCGAGGAGACTCATTACGGCTTCACAGGTCGGATCGACTCTGAACTTGCTTGGGAAGTACTATTCGATCATAGGTGTAAAATAGCCCTCATCAGTACTCCCTCACTTCTCGAGCGTAATCATAGTTGGAGCTCGTAGAAGTAATTAAGATCGTAGTCTCAACCCCTAACGGTTTCATGAAATATGCCTCGTTAAAAACCTAGTTCGGAAAAACCCTTTATGGGATAAAAACCGAGCAAGGAAAAAAGAGTGCACATTAGTATGAACCTTTAAGGTAAAGACACGTTGCTTGGTAACGTGTGTCAGACATATGCAGAGTCTTCTCATGATTTCATTGGCGGGAAATCGAAAAGTCGCGACGGGTTGAATCGTCTTTTCACTATCCGTATATATAGTGGAGATACGCGGGATATTTTACTTTTTACCCAAATATCTGGATCTCTTAGCAGTAAAATTTTGAGTCGATAATCTTGCAATTTATTCACTCCGTCGAACATACCGTTTTCAGAGATAATGGCCTCGACTTCGCAGAATCCCAACTCTCCCCGCCAGAATGAAGAACAAGTACCCCCAAACATTGTCAACCCGGAAACTCTTTCTTCTGATGAGGAAATAGGAGATGGCTTACAGGTTGAGGAAGTTAGAGATTACGAAGAGAAAGGAGTTGACAGTCTGGTGGTAGAGATCATTCCTGAGGAGGAAATGGGTGCCAGAGCATCCAAGAAATCGAAAACTGCTCAACCTCAAATTTCTGCCCCCATCGAGTTCTTTCCTTCTCGACTGAAGGAGGAGCATTTACCGGCCTTGAAGAGGGAATATGGTCGTTATTTCCCCTCAAATTTCGAAATAATTCTTCCTTCCACCGAGGAGAGAGTCAATACACCTCCTCCAGCTTTTTATACTTCGCATCTCGAACACGGATTACGTTTTCCCCTTTCTCCGATCCTTCGTCAACTTCTAGAGACTTTCTTTATCTCTTTAACCCAACTCGTACCGAATGCCATAGCCTTTATAATGGCCTTTTTCTGTCTTGATGGTCGCGAAAGATCTGCAACCCTCGTTTCATAACTTTCTTCACTTTTTTCGACTTTCCATATCGACCTCCTCCAACCGAGGCTACTATTATGTTTAGCCAAAGACCTGGTTTTGTTGTTCTAGAAAACGCCATTTCAAGTAACAGTATGGAATGGAAGTCGAATTTCTTTTTCGTCAAGGCTCCGACCCTTCGTGTACTTGAGAATGGAGAAACTGAAGAATTTACTTATGATTGGGGTTATAACCAATCCTGGGTGTATGGCGGCCGGAAGGTGATCGGCGAAATGGCTCCAGACGACCATTTTTCTTCAGACATGGTGGAGGAGATGAGATCGGACAAATAACAGTCGGCTTACTTGGTTGGAGGGATCTTCCTTCGAAAAGCTGGATTAAGCTCTCTGGATTTTCCCACTCCAACGGATGATCGTCCCCTAAGTAAGGTTTTGTTATGAATTATTCTATCCTTAAGAAGGATTTCTCAATTTGTCATCTTTTAACGTTAGCGACCTTATATTGTAGCTTCCATGGTCGAGAAATGCCGTTATTCAGTGGTTGGAAAGACTGTCCTTTCTAACTCGAAGAAGTCATCGGGAAAAGTCCCTATAGAGCAGAGACAATCCAGAAAAAGGAGGAGAGATCAACACCAGGATCTAGAAGACATTGAGGAAGAGTCTTTCGAGAGTGCAGATCCTATTCGTGTAGCTCCTCTCCTGACTGATCAAACTTCTGAGGAAATACCCTCATCGAGCTCCCGCCCAGGACGTGGTTTTCCTCCCAAATACATTAGGGATAAATACGGTATTCTGGGCTGTAAGACTTGGCCAGAACGTAACCCTACTGGTCCTGAGGCAAAAAGAAAGAAGCATTTTTATGACAAAGAAGGTGAGCTGTTTACTCATGTCAGAGATACGAGCCATAAGGCTTCTTTGGTAGACATGATCGAGAGCCATCTTCAGGTATAACGGGCGGCTGGATATTCCGAAAAGGATTCACTGACAACCGATGATAAGGAAAACATCATCGACAAGTCAATTCGACTTCTTCTGTCCTCGACTTTTATCAAGGATGTGCAGCGGAATTATGAGAGAAAACCCCTCGAGCAACTGGCAAGAGCAGCTCATGCCCATGAAGTGGTAATACATTATTATTTTGTTCGCTCTCAACATATTTTAACTTCTTTACTTCATTCCTCATTTAGATGATATGTTCTTGTTGCAGACTGGGAATGCATTGGTAACTGCCATGTATGATATGGCATTGCATGGGGAACAGTGCAAGTTTGTGGAAGAGACCAACAACATTCTAACTGCCAGAATCAAAGAGCTCGAAGACAAACTTGCTCAGGCCGATAGTTCTCGTACGTCTGCCGAGACTCAGCCTGCTCCTATCACCAATCCCAATCTGGAGACTGATAATCCTCATATTATCAGCACAATGATGGATGCTAGTCCATATCAGGCGCATGTCGATCAGCTGAATCGAGAATTGGATAACCAACGTGTTTCACACACCACCTCGATCAGTAAATTAGAGTCGGAGATTCTCTCACTACGATCCCAACTTGCGGCTAAAGATGTCGATGCCAACCTGGATAAGGATATGGATGAAGTTCATACTCCTGACGTCGAGTCCGTTGTCAGGGAGTTTCTTGATTCTCCTGTTCATACGGCAAGAATTCATCAGAAGATAGGAAATTTGTTGTTGAGCTCGTTTTACAAGGAGGTCGATCAATTGATCGAATCTGGGCAGATTCCTGATAGGCGAGAGGAGTATCGCAAGGTTATGGAGATCGGAAAAGATTGAAGGCTTCAAGAATACCCTCCAGAATCCTTGCCTTTCGTCGAATACAGTGATCATCCTTTAGCCCATTTAGTGGCTGAGTTTGGAACTCCATTGCCTGTGCCTGCCCCTGACTTAGAGTTAGTAGAGGGTGTCGACGGAGACCGAGCGGACGAAGGAGAAGCTGAAGACAATGAAGGGTCGTCCTCTGAAGAAGTCACTCCCCCATCTTAGGCCACGTTTATGATTAGGGTCTTATCTGTTTTCTTCTTTAATCTCTGTAATTTTTTGTTAATCTATCTAGTAGAATACGTAACTTTTTGTGGATGAAGTTAGTGAAAAAACCTTTATTTGCTATATACAATTTTTAGTGTCAGATTTGCCCTTGTCGAAGTATCCTTCGTTGTTTTGATGATTGTAGTATGCAAATAATAACCTTCTCAGATATACATTAGAAATGTTACTGTTCGCGCCATAGGTTATGGACATAATTGTCATTTCCTTTACTATATATAAAGGTAAAACCTTTGAAGTTTTACCGCGCGTCCCCACTTGCAATATAAAATTTCTCTGTTATTGATCGGAGCTATAGTTCGATAATCACCAAATTCTTCGATTTTTCGGTCATGAGTTCCAACCTGTTCTCTGGTGCTACTAAACGGTCTTTAGGGGGCCCATCTCGACGAGACACCCCAAAAAAGAAAGCTAGGACCAAAAGTTCACACCAGCCATCTTCCGAGGGAGGGGCTCCTCCTCAAAAAACTGTGCCTCCTTCCGATCAGGTATCGACCTCTCCGCGTGAAATTCCGAGGTCCGAGGTGAATACTCATTCTCAAATGAAGGAAATTATGGATTCTTCTACGGGTCCTTCCCGGGTTTCGATCTATAGTCCATTGGTCGATCCGAACATCCTAGAAGCTTGTCGAAATGAGGAGTCTCAAGTTGACTCTCCTGTTCCCGTTGACCAATTAAGAGATGACCCTCCTAATCCTGTTCTAAATACCATAGTAATTCAAACTTCTGATCAAGAAACCTCTCAACAGGTCGACACCATTCCTCCTAATTCTGAAGTCGGGTCAGATTTACAAAGGGACGGATCAGTGGAAGACATTCCCGAGTCTCTTTTTGCCCCTCTGACCTCCAATGTTGTCGTTTCTAATTCCCAAAATACTCAAGGTCTTTCTCCTTCTGTCATTCCTCGAGAATAACTAAAACCGGACCTGGTCCTAGCAAGTCGAGTTCCGAGAATCCATTGGACGATCCTTCTCTTTTAGACGAACGTCCTTTAAGATCACAAGTCGAAGAAATAACCGAGTTTACAATGGATCGATCAGGAGGAGTATCCCTAGATGCATGCGTTCCTGCATCCTTTGAGCCTGATGGGGTATCTTGGAATTTGGGAATGGGCACTATTCTGCCAAAGGAGCTTGATAAGCTGAATTACCACTCTTCTCTGCAGCTCGTTCAGTCATCTTCAAGCATTTGGAGTTGGTAATTGGATTTTTTTGCCTTAACAGAAATACCTTGTCTTCTAATTCTTTTAACTTCTATTCTGATATTTTCACAAATTGCTATAGGTTAAGCATGAAGCTGTTCAGCTTGGAATACAAAATGATGAAGCTTACTTTTCTCAACTTGATTCCCATGAAAGGCTGGATACTATTGCTGTGGCTCATCGATTGCTGATGAATGAAGCTGAGAGTCTTCGAGCGGCTAATGAAAGGCTTTCTAAAGAGAAAGAAGATTAGCTCGGGCAAATAGTAGCTTGGAGTCCGACAAATATCAGCTTATGAAAGAGAAAAAAGACCTGTTTCAGCTGAATAAAAATCTAGAAGAAGTTACACAATCTCAGATCGAGAAAGGGAAGAAACAAGAGTTCGACAGGGGTTTTTCTCTTGGGTATAAACAACGTACTCAAGATTTAATCACTTATCTCGGTCATCAAACGAGTCCCGACCACATTCTCGAGCTGTAGATCAAGCTTCTTTGCTAATTTTTTTTTTAGAACAATGTAAATATGACAAGATTTTTGAATGAACAGAGCTTCATTTCTTTCAATCGTTTTCGTGTATAATAATTCCTTCGTTCCGATCTGAATGCCATTATAACTGTTGTCTAATTTCTCAGGAGAGGAAAAGTCACCTAGGCAGTTGTGCCGTAACCGTAGCTATTGGACGCTTCATATGCTTGTCCGTTAAATAATAAATTCTTCCATTCTATAAATAATTTCCTGCACACAAAGAACCAGAATACCAAGATATATCATGTCTTCATCAGTAAGATATAGAAATCCAATGTGGTACTTATGGAGTCATGATTATGGTGGAATTATTCTTGATCATAATCTGCTAAGATAAAAGAGAGCTGGTTAGTTCATTAAAATTAAGGTATTCTCCGTGTCAGGGTATCCTCATCGACCAAGGAGGATATTTTGTATGAGTTTGATGAGGTATTCCTTGACTCAGACGGATACTTTGTAACCTAGTAGCTGGATTTCCTTCAACCCAGGAGGATACTTCGTAAAGGTCTAGTGAAGTATATTTGCCAATCTTCACCAATGTGGGTACAAGGTTCCAAGAATAAGAAGGACATCGGATTGGAGGAGCAAATCATTCTGATAAGTAGCTAGTAGGCGAATAGAATTGAGTATTTGTGACAATTTTAGTAAATTTTCATCAATGAATGTATCCGCTTTTCTCGATGTTTGTATTCGATCACATCTGCTAATTGTAATTATTGAAATATTTAATAAAGGTATTTTTATTTGCACCGTTAATCTAGGATTTTTACTCATGTCCGTTTGACTGTCGTTGACAACTTTCTTGATTTGAAAACTAAACCAACCAAGCGTATATTATTTCTTAACAATCCGGACCGTTGATAGGATCCCCAAGGCATCACCGTAGGATTCCCTATTATCTGCCTATATAAAGGCCATTTCCTCCTTCCTTATTTCATAAGGATGTGGTCCACAAAAAACTTTTGTTCGCGTAATCATGATCGACCACCAGAGTGTATTATTGTAACAAAGGATGAGTTCCTGACTTGGCATGGGTGGAATTGGAAAAATTATGCCTCCAATATATATGGTGGTGATCGGGCAAATCTTAAAACTGGGTTTTGCTCGACCATAATCTATGCCATATATTATAGTTCGAGGTCAGAGGAAAGCTGGATTCTTGCCTTATCGAAATCAACTTGTTTCTAACAGGTCGAGAATGCCGTGCACGAGATCAGGTCGACCTACCTTTGACTTGGTGAAGAAAAAGCATCAGCTTCTCTAAGGAGGTCGAGATTAGACAGCATGTACACTTTCCTCAACTACTTACAGCTTTCGATCCTTAGGGGAAGTGCTTGAACTTTAGTTTCTCGTCACTGTTCTTAAATAATCGTAAGGATGGTTGTTCCCCAGCTCGAGGCTTCCGAAGTTACGACTGATGGTCGGAAGTGCCTGTTATCCGATGGTCGTCGAAAAAAAACTATTTTCTGTGATTCTGTAGCTAGGGCTGTTAGTATATCGATTGATGCTATTGTATAGTCGAGCTTTTGTAAGATAAGAATCTTAAATTTGTAAGATAATCTTTGTAATGAGAATTTTTTCATCCTGAATATCGATCTGAGGTATAACTTTCAATCGATCAACCTTGTAGTGTATTTAATACAACTCCTGTCTTTATGTCTGGTAGTTATGAATATGTAACGTAAATCCCGAGAATATATCATCACCGTTGATTGGATAAAAATTCCACCGTTGGATCTTTTACCGCTCCTTCTATAAAAGGAATTTGTTACCTTTCATTCACTTACCATCAAAAGTAAAATTTCTTAACAATGTACTTCCTCTTTTTCCAAAACGGTGGTCGTCCACCTAATTCGGATTTCCTGAAAACTGTTAACTATTACGACTTGGTATGGGCGGAATCGGAAAATGGAGACTTCTCAAAGACTATGAAGTCTCCGATCCCTAAAAAAGGGGATCGATTGGAGTGCATATCATATATCGACCATCTTGCGCAAATGAGTAAGGGTCGGTATAGTGGCGTTCCGATCTAATAGTTCCGTGGTCGGTGGAAAGCTGGTCAGTTCATTAAAACAAGAAAATATGACCGAGAGTGCTGACCACCATCGAACGATGTAAAATTTCGATCTCATGAAGCTCTGGTGAAGTATGGACCACAGATTCTCCAAGCTTGTGGTCAAAATTTCGGAACTTAAAAAACGGTTGTCCTCGTCGTCCGGGCTTAGCTGGTGGCAAGAAGGCTGGAAAAAGTATGAAGATAAACAAAGACAGAAGCCTGCGATTCATACTGCCTCTCTCCAAACCTAGATAACCTCAGTCGATCAGACGATCTTATAAGATTGCTTTTTACAAGTCTACCGAACAACCGATCTATACTCAGTTAGGACTTCATTTTAGCATGTAATAGGATTTGTTTGTCGATCAATTAGGGAATTCTTTGAATCTTTCCTTTGTAATAGTTTTTGTAACATGAATAAACTTTATTTTTATTAATAATACTGATTTTCCTTCTCATAAATCGTATTATGTCGATTGATGAGTCTCTACCGACCTAATCGGTTTTGCTCAAATATGTATTTTACTTAGGTTTTTTACCAATCATTGGTTTTAACCTTGAAGATCGTTTCATTAGATCGATGAATGTTTACCTAGCCAATCGGTTTTACTCAAAAAAATTGTATTTTACTTAGGTTTTGTACCAATTATTGGTTTTAACCATTGAAGATCGCTTCATTAGATCGATGAGTGCTTACCGACCCAATCGGTTTTACTCAAAAATTGTATTTTACTTAAGATTTGTACCAATTATTGGTTTTAACCTTTGAAGATCGTTTCATTAGATCGATGAGTGTTTACCGACCCAATAGGTTTTACTCAAAAAATTGTATTTTACTTAGGTTTTGTACCAATTATTGGTTTTAACCATTGAAGATCGTTTCATTAGATCGATGAGTGTTTACCGATCCAATCGATTTTACTCAAAAAATTGTATTTTACTTAGGTTTTGTACCAATTATTGGTTTTAACCATTGAAGATCGTTTCATTAGATCGATGAGTGTTTACCGACCCAATCGGTTTTACTCAAAAATTGTATTTTACTTAAGTTTCTTACCAATCATTGGTTTTAACCATTGAAGATCGTTCCATTAGATCGATGAGTGTTTACCGACCCAATCGGTTTTACTCAAAAATTTAGGTTGTATACCAATGATTGGTTTTAACCTTTGTAGACCATATGAGTATTTGTTCTTCTTCATGCAGTGTTAAGAGAAAAAATAAGCAATAGCTTTTTATTGTACTTGTAAACAAAATGCTAGGTTTGAAATAAAGTATTGGAAACAAACTACTTCTAGAAATTGAAAATACAAGCTAGTTTCGGGAATATTCAAATTGATCTTCAAGACCTCCAATCCTCGAGCTCATCGGCCATAATATAGCCTAAGATTTACTGCATTCCAAGTTCGAGGAAATGGAGTTCCATCCAAATGAGCTATTTTGTAAGATCCCTTCTTGCCGACCGTATTCTTACTCTCTGATTATAGGCCTTTTTCATGCTGGATTTAGCTGCTTGTAGTCGAAGATTGGCTTTTTCCCTTAGGGCTTCACTTAAGTCAACATCATCTTTTCTCAGTTGATCATTTGTTTCTTCATCATAGAACTCGATCCTTGGGCTGGGATCAAGTGCCTCGACTGGGATAACTGCTTCCGAACCATAGACTAAGCTAAAAGGCGTTTCACCAGTAGAAGCTTTTACTGTAGTTCTATTTGCCCAAACGACACCGGGAAGCTCATCCAACCATTTTCCATTGGCGTCATCCAGTCTTTTTTCGAGGGACTTAACAATTTCTCGATTTGCTACCTCGGTCTGTCCGTTTGCTCGAGGATGTCCCACGGATGTAAAATTTTGTTGTATCCCAAATTTCGAGCACCACTCTTGGACCTGCTTTCCAGCAAACTGGGTTCCATTGTCGGAGATCAAGACTCTTGGGATACCGAAACGGCAAACTATATTTTTCCAAAGAAAATTTATGACCTGGAACTGTGTTATCCGAGCGAGTGCTATACATTCAATCCACTTGCTGAAGTATTCAACAGCGACTAGGACGTAACTCTTTTTCGACTTGGCCATTGGGAATGGTCCCACTATATCAATTCCCCATTGGTCGAAAAGCCAACAGATCGAGATTAGGTGCATTGTTTCTGCTGGTTGATGGATTATGTTTGAGTGCACCTGGCAGTAATGACAATATTTCACATAATCTTTAGCATCTGAATATAAGGTCGGCCAATAATACCCAGTTCTTTAACATTTTAGCGTGCGTGCACGAGCCCCACTGTGATTCCCTGCTTCCCCTTCATGGAGATCTTTGAGGATGCTTTGGGTCTGGTGCTCGGGAATGCATTTCAGTAGGATTCCAGAAACGGATCGTCTGTAGAGTTTTCCATTTATAATAGCATACCTTGGTGCTCGATATCTAATTCTCCGAGCTTCATTTTTATCACTAGGGAGAGATCCATCTTTCAAATAGGTGAACAGTGGCGTCACCCAATTATCTACAGCCAGGTCGATGTCCATTATTGCAGCACCAGGGACAGTGTCAAGATCGATCGATGGTGTTTTTGAGATTAACCAGGTAATTACCCTCTTAGACTTACCATCTCACGTTCCCGTGAACCTTGACAGTTGATCAGCCCATCGATTTTCCTCTCGCGGGATGTTCTGAATTTCAAACTTATCAAATTTCTTAGTCTATTCTTTTACTTTGGCCAAATACTTTATCATGTTGTATTCCTTGGCCTCATACATCCCATTGATCTGTCTTTGAATCAGCTCGGAGTCTGTTAGGACGTTCAAAGCCTTTATGTTGGCTTGTATGGCCATTTCCATTCCTGCGATTAGAGCCTCATACTCCGCTTCGTTGTTTGTTACCATAAAATCCAAGGTGATGGCATAATTCATATCTTCACCATTTGGTCCTTGAAAGTTTATTCCTGCACCCCCACCATCTCTGCTTGACGCACCATCGACGTGCATAAGCCATACTAAATTATTAACGATTAAGATGTTATTATTGCTTGAAGACGTCTCTTCTAGGATCGTCTCTGACTGACTGGGAGTTTCTAGGAGGAAGTCAGCAAGCACTTGGGCTTTTATTGCAGTTCGTGGTTGATATTCGATCTCATATTGCCCCAGCTCTACTGCCCATTTGATCAATCTTCCTGAGGCTTCAGGTTTTGACAAAATTTGCCTTAAAGGTTGATTGGTAAGGACGATGATTTTATATGTTTGGAAATAGGGTCGTAATCTTCGTGCCGATGTCACCAAGGCCAAGGCAAATTTTTCGATTACCAAGTAATTCTTTTCAGCTCCTCGTAGTATCTTACTCAAATAATAGACTGGCATGTGTTCCGAGCCCTCTATTTTAACTTAAACTGAGCTTATTGCCGCCTCGGAAATCGCGATGTATATATAGAGAGGTTGTCCTTCTGTAGGTTTGGCGAGCAGTGGTGGTGAAGTCAAGTATTCTTTCAGTTGATCGAATGCCTGGTCGCAAGCCTCGGTCCATTCAAATGTCTTAGCTTTTCTTAAAGTTTGAAAGAATGGCAGACTTTTATCTGTCGATCTCGATATGAACCTGTTGAGGGCTACAATTTTCCCTACTAGGCTTTGTACTTGAGTAATATTCCTCGGAGGCTTCATTTCTGTGATAGCATGTATCTTTTCAGGATTTGCTTCAATGCCTCTTTGGTGAACTAGATAACCTAGAAATTTTCCAGATCTCACTCCAAAGGTGCATTTTAAAGGGTTGAGCTTCATTCCATATTTCCTCAAAATTTTATAACAACGATCGAGATGTTCGATGTGGTCTTTCTCGCTCATGCTTTTGACCAACATGTCATCCACATACACTTCCATTATTTCTCCGATCAACTCTTTAAACATCAAGTTCACCAAACGTTGGTAGGTTGCTCCAGCGTTTCTTAATCAGAAAGGCATTACCACGAAACAATACACTCCCTGTTCAGTAACGAAGGCAGTTTTTTCTTGATCTTTTTCGTCCATGAATATTTGATAGAAACCTTGGAACGCGTCCATCATGCTGAAAATAGCAAAACCAGCCGTGGAGTAGACTAATAGGTCCATTCTAGGGAGCGGATAAGGGTCTCTCGGACATAACTTGTTTAAGTCTGTAAAATCATTGCACATTCTCCATTTATTATCCTTTTTGTCACCCTTTGACACCAATACGACATTACACAGCCACTCAGTAAAGTGTATTTCTCTTATCTGTTTAGACATTAAAAGCCTCTCGACCTCTGCTTTTATTATTTTGTCTTTCACAGGACCGTGATTCCTTTTCTTTTGCCTGACTGGTTTTGCATTCGGATTGATCTTCAAAGAGTGGGTTATTATTCTCGAATCAATCCCCACTATATCTTCCAAGCTCCAGGCAAACACGTCCATATTTTTCCTTAAGAAGTTAACTAACATAATTTCTCCTTGTGGAGATAACTCCGTTCCAATTCTGGTGATTTTGCTTGGATCATTCTCTATGAGTTGAATGTCTTTATGCTCAGGTGCACTTAGAGTTAAATCTATAAGTTCTTTCCCCTTTTTATCGTTCCTTTCCGTACTAGGCAACTCCGGTTCTTGAGATCTTTCCACTGAAGATCCTACCGCTTTTCTTTTTGACGGTGTTAACGGATCGACGTTCCTTTTTAAAGAGAGTGCCGTATTATAACAATCCCATGCCATGCAGTGATCGTTAACTATTTCGCCGACCCCTGAGATAGTAGGGAATTTTATCTTCTGATGGTAGGTCGAAACAATGGCTCGGAATTGATTTAATGCCGGTCTTCCTAGAATGGCATTATATGCAAATGGCGTGTCTACTACTAGGAATTTTATCATTTTTACCACCCGATTAGGTTTGCTTCCAAGGGTTACACTCAGATTGATAGTTCCAGCTGGAACTATCTCCGATCCTCCAAATCCTATTAGTGGCGTAGCTACTCTTTGCAGAGTTATTTTTCCCAGATTCATTTGATTCAGAGCTTCAATGGCTATTATGTTAGCTGAGCTTCCATTGTCGATCAGAATTCTTTTAACATTGAAGTCGGAGATTTTCAGCGAGACTACCATTGGAAAATCAGGGTGGTCTTCGTTAACATCCCAATTCAAATTTCTAGGGACTTCACTTTCATCGAAGCTGATTATCTGTTTTTCAGAGCTCTTATTCTCGAGCGCCCATATTTCTTTTTGGATCACGATCCCTTTTTCCAAGGATCGAGCTATTTTTCGCCTTGAGTTTCGACTATCACCCCCTGCCGGACCACCAGAGATTACATGGATGGTACCGTTGATGTGGTCGTTGTCGATATCATCTCTTCGGGGCACGTGTTTGTCAGGAGTTCTCTGGTGAGGACTTCTATTTCCTTCCCTCCTTTTAGGACTACGTGTCCTTTGTCTCCTTCGATCTGTTCTTTCCACAAACTCATTCAACTTGCCTTCTTGAATCAATTTTTCGATCTCCTGCTTCAAGTGATAACAATCCTCGGTCCTATGACCATGTGCACGATGATATCTACAATAGAGGTCGTAGTTTTTTGCACCAGGCTTAGCTTGCATGATTCTTTTTGCTGGGGGAATCAAGTTATTTCTTTCTAGTATCACCAAAATATCCTCTCTGGGGGCGTTTAGTTTGGTATACTCTACATAACTTATCCGATCTCTGACATTCCTTTCTGGGGATCTAGGACTGAGGTAGACATTAGGTCTTTTTTCAGGGTTACCTCCGCCATATTCCAATCTTTGGAATACATTCCCTTTTCGGGAAAAACGATCGTAATCCGTGGCTTTTGACATTGGGGGTTTATCAGGCTTCCTTGATCCTGATGTGGAGGCCTTATTCTTATTCTTATCCTTAATCGAATTCATTTCTTCTTGAGTCATGTATTTGGAAGCCAATGTCATAATTTCAGCAAAGGTTCGAGGCTGCTTCCGACTTAACGCATTGCCGAATTGCCTATTTTTTTTCAGGTCGAACAAAATTGATATGATATAGTCAATGTTCGGTGAGTCGATCTTTAATAATTCAACATTGAACCTCGCCAACCAATTTCTTAGAGATTCTCCATCTTGTTGGATAATAGTTCCCAAGTAGCTCATGGGGAGCTTTTGTCTTTTCTGGCTAGCGAACTGCTGTTCTAGTTTGTTACACAATTCCCTAAAACTAAAGATCGAATTAGGTGGTTGTTTTCCAAACCAATCTAGCGCTAATCCCTCAAACGTTGTGATCATTAATTTGGTTGTGTACTCGGCTGAATAAGCGTATAAGTTCATTATGTTTGTAAAACTAAATATATAGTCGCTCGGATCTCCAGTCCTATCATATCTGGGAAGCCGAGTAGGTAAAGGCCCAGAGGCCTGTGCTTCTCTAATTTCTAGGCAGAATGGGGAACAGGCTTCTATACTATCTTGGACTTCTCTTGAGCGTGGCCATGGTTGTCTTATAGCCAACAACCTTTGTTCCAATCGTTACTCCACCATTCTCTCTATATCTCTTTCAGAGAATCTTCTAGTGGCTCGTCGATCGATAATTGTGGGCTCCACCTCATCGTCGATCGGAATAACTGTTCTTTCTCTAGATAAATGAGGTTTAGGTTGAGCATTAGCTCTTGCCTGATTACCTCTTCGACCAAGGTGCCTTTCGACGACGTTTGGTGGAGAAATTTGGGATCGTTGATCCCCTTCTGGGCTCTCCGCTTCAGCCGATACTCGATCGTTATCCCTTCGAGGTCCCCTAATATTGTTTACCAACCTAGATGGCTGAATTGGGGCTGCCTCTGGACCAGCCGTTTCTGGTCCTGGTGCATGTAAGATTTCAGCGCATAGTGAGCTTATGAGTTGAGCCATTTGCTTCAACTTCTCCTGATCGGCCGGTAACGGGGGAGGAGGGACAGATCGAACAAGTGAGTTGGGGGCCCTGCTCCTGCTAGGTGTTTGTCGTCCTCCTGTGTTTGGTTGTCATCTTCGTTCGCTGTAACATGCCCTTCCATATGATCTAAATCTTGACGATCCATAGGAGGCTGCATGTTATTAGCGCTAATCCTTTGGGAAATTTCTGGTACACTTTCTACAGCGCGAGGAGGCTGAGAAGTAGTTTTTTTTCCTGCGTTACGCGTGCTTTTCCTTGGATTGACCATTATTCAATCGAGCAATAAACTGGCCCCTCGGTTGTCGCCAACTGATTTAGCCTAATTTCGTCTTAGGTTTAACCTCAGTAAATTTCTAAGAGAACAACTTTATATTTTAGGGTTTGGTTAAAGTACTCAGGATGGAGCTTGGCACCTATTAAATCTTCCATGGTCGAGTACTTAAAATATAAACTGTTCGGATTATATTGTCGACTTTGGAGGTCCGATGTGAGATATTTGGAAATGATGATGCTAAATTGTATTGATTTCTCGTGTATTTATAAGAAAGAGAAAAGTTGCTTTTGGGGACCCAACAGCCGCGATTTCCCAGTTTTTTCGAGGTATATGTAGAAGCTCGATTATTGGCATATTTTATCTACAAGGAAAATTTGAAGTCCCTACAACGCGTCATTTATTTATTAATGGTTCACGATTTCTTTCGACCTGCACACAACTTACGAAGATTATTGTCTAAGTTAAGCTGGACGACAGAGTCCGATGTGAGATTATCGACAAGATCTGGCACATATCACAGATTTATGAAGGAAAAAGAGTTTATAGAATAGTAAAAAAGTTTACATTGCTACAAATATAAAAATCTACTTCTACCTATTACAAATTCTTTCAATGGTCGGGATTCTCCTCGTCGTCTTCGCTCTCAGAACTATTCTCAATGTCGACATCCTCATCTTCAGAGCTTTCTTGATCGTCCTCTTCTGAACTCGAGCTCGTACTAGATGTTTCCAGCTCCAACAGATCAGGATTTGGCATGGGTACCCCGAACTCTTCCACAAAAGGGGCGAACTCGTGCGTCTCCCAAGCCTTGGAACTCGAAGAGGAAGCTTGATAGTCTTCCCCGTCCCTATTCTTTAGGATGTTCATGTGACTCGCATACTCAGTCATCTTGTCAGGAATGACCTTTGCAGCAATCAACTCTTGAACCCCTTTGTAGAATGTGGTTTGAAGAATTCCACCAACCCTTTTCCGAGCAGTGGCATCTAGCGCGGGAGATTCCAAAGACTCCCTTATCGAGCTCATACGAGATTCCTCTTTACCATGTTGGTAAGACTGTTCAGAATCCGCCTTGGTGTGATCGAGTTCCTCTTCAAGCCTTTTAACCTTATCCTCGAGCAGGCTTTTCTCCACGACTACCTTCACCAAGCTCTCCTCGACCGCGGCAGTGTACTTAGCTTTGGAGTCAGCTAGTTCCTTCTTAACCGCAACAAGCTCTCTATTGGTTTTGTCAACTTGAGCTCGAAGTCTAGCTTCTTCTAAGAGAGACTTTTGGAAGGCCACATGCACCCGATCTGATTCATCTTCCTAAAGCGAGGTCCGATATAGTTGATTGAGAAAGTAATCTCTGACCTGTAAAGGGGTAGTAAAAAGTAGTGAACATCCTATGTAAAATACAAAATTTACTAATCCAGTGAAAAGTGCAGTACCACTTGATGTGCTCGAGAGAACCGTCCTAGAATATCGAGGTCACTGTGAGCCAAAAGCTCATCCTGGTCCTCGGCAATGCGTCCGGCCATAAAGACCTTCATCGATTTATCGTAGACATTTTCTCTGCTGGTACCGCGGTCGCTCAAGATAGACCCATCCTCGAGATAACCATCCGCTCTGCAACCCTTGTGATGGTCCTCAATGAAATCTACCATATCAGGTGAGGTTCGGCCTTCATGGCGGGAAAGAGGTCTATTGTTTCAACCCGTTAAGTCCTTTTTCCTCTTCGCTTCGGGGACCCCGCCGTTCTGACTTTCCTTGGCCCGTTTTTGACGAATCTCTTTCCCCTTCATTTTCTTCATGGTAAACAGGCTGTACCATAGTGCCGATGACGAGGAGGGGCCTCCTTGATCCGTGGGATGAGCCATTTGCAGCGGCTCGGCATCTTCGGGCTCTTCATCTGCATTGGATCAGGCACCCTGAGAGAGATTCTCTCGAGGAGGAACAATAGGTCGACTGGTTTGTGTCTGATGGGGTTTAACCTGCCTCATAGGTTGATCCGGCGTCTTCTTCGAGGTGGAAGCAACGATTCTGCCGACCTTGGAAGCTCGGTAACTTTCTACCATCTCATCTGAGGAAAGGAAAATCGTGTCAAGGAACAAAGGCTTTAAAATAAAATGACATGTTTGAAGTAGAAAAATATCTCACCCAAGGATCGAGGATCTGCAGCGACCCCGAGGTCGAACGTGGCCTGGCTTAGCCCTGTTTCCCTCAGAACCGGCTCCAGGATAAGGAAAGCCGATTGATAGAGGTCGGAGTGCATGGAAGCAACAAAAGGTTCGCGGAGACCCCACTTAATATGGCCCATCATTTCACGCTTCCCGTTCATCTAATCGCACTGGCCTTTCCACCGGTGCGGGATCATCTCCGAACTCCCCTCAGAGGCCTGCATATCCGGTCCTTTAACGAAGAAAATCGTCTTTTCCAGTCCAGGGAATTACTGGAGACGATCGTCGATAAGACGGACTGGTTCGGGCGTTGAGAAAAATACACAAACCCCGCGTTAGAAGCTGGGGAGTTGCTGATTTTGAAAATCTGCCAAAAATTTTGGAAGTTGGCAAGCTTGTTCTTAGCCTTTGATTTAACCGAATTTCGTCTAAGGTTTAATCTCAGTAAATATTCAAGATCACAATTTTATGTATTTAGGGGTTTGGTTAAAGTACTCAGGATGGTGTAGTTCAAGAACAAGCAGAGTAATATAATTGTGTAGATAACTATAATATGAAAGGCGAACAGTAGTAGTATATTTCGTAGGTTAAATTCTGGATCTTGAATACAATGTAAGATTCGCTATTTATAATATTCCTCATGTCCTAACTGAACTAGGAGTCCTATTTAGCCTAGGAAACCTGCATGGCCTAGGAGTATCGCATGGCCCATTAAGTCCCCTGAAACGGATAGTAGGTCGATCAGATATGTATTTGGCTGGTCGAGCCGATCCCTCAGCTTAAACAGGTCGGATCGATCTTGAATCTCCTCGGATATTCCTAGCTGGTTCTATGTGCAAAATAGCCCTCATCAGTACTCCCTCACTTCTCGAGCGTAATCGTAGCTGGAGCTCGTAGAAGTAGAAGTAGTTGTTACCTTGATCTTTTCATCGTTCACGAAATATGCCTCGTTAAAAACCTAGTTCGGAAAAACCCTCATCGGGATAAAAACCGAACGAGGAAAAAAGAGTGCATATCCGTTTGAACCTTCTACGTACAGACATGTATCTTGGTTAACGTGTGTCAGACAACGGCTGGGTCTTTTCATGATTTTGATTGGCGGGAACATGAAGAGACGCGAAGGGCTGAATCCGTCTTTTCACCGCCCATATATATAATCGAAATTTGCGGGATATTTTACTTTTACCCCAGATATTTAAACCTTCCAGCAGTAAAAGCTTAAGTCGACAATCTTATCATTTTCTTATTTTCTCGAGCGCATTATTTCAAAAGGCTATGGCTTCGACCTCGCAAAATCCCCATCCCTCAACTAGGAACGTAGAAGAACAGGTACCACCTAATATCTCTAATCCTGATATTCCTTCATCTGATGAGGAAGGAGCAGACAATTCTCAAGTGGAGGAGATCAGAGATTATACTGAAAAAGAAGTTGATAGTTTGGTGGTGGAGATTATTCCAGAGGAAGAGATGGTGTCGAGGGCATCCAAGAAATCCAAAACGTCTCAACCTCAAATTTCTTCCCCTGTGGAATTCTTTCTTTCTCGATGGAAAGAAGAGGATCTACCTTTTTTGAAAAAGGAATACGGCCGCTATTTCCCGTCGGATTTTGAGATCATTATTCCTTCTTCCGAGGAGAGAGTCAACACTCCTCCCGCCAACTGTCGAGCTTTCTATACGTCCCACTTTGAGCATGGGCTCCGTTTTCCCCTCTCTTCGATTCTTCGTCAATTCCTGGAGACCTTCATTGTCTCATTGACCCAACTTGTCCCGAATGCCATAGCTTTTATTATGGCATTCTCTGTTTTGATGGTCGCGCGAGGTCTGCAGCCCTCATTCCGTAATTTTCTTCACTTTTTCCGACTCTCCGTATCGACCTCCTCCAACAGAGGTTATTATTATGTTAGCCAAAGACCTGGCTACGCAGTTCTTGAAAACGCCATTTCGAGCAACAGCACGGAATGGAAATCAAATTTCTTTTTTGTTAAGGCTCCGACCGTGCATATCCTCGAGAACGGTGAAACCGAGGAGTTTACTCATGACTGGGGATACAACGATGCTTGGGTATACGGTGGTCGAAAGGTGATTGGTGAGATGTCCCCAGACGACCAATTTTCAACTACCTTGATCGAGGAGATGAGATCAAATAAATATCAATCAGCTTATTTGATCGGAGAGATTTTCCTTCGAAAGGCTGGATTGAGTTCTTTGGATTTCCCTATCCCCTCGGACGATCGACCTTTACGTAAGATTTTTTGCTATTAATAAATTTATAAAAAGATATATAATCCAGTTGTTCATTAATGTTTATCGACTTCATGCTGTAGCTTCCATGGTCGAAAACTGCCGCTTTCTGTGGTCGGGAAATCAGTCCTTTCAAACTCGAAAAAATCCTGGGGTAAAATCCCCATAGAGCAAAAAGAATCTAGAAAGAGGAGGAGAAATCAATTCCAGGATCTAGAAGACATTGAGGAGGAGTCGTCCGAGAATGCAGATCCTATCCGAGTAGCTCCTCCTCTCTCTGGTCTAACTTCTTCAGACATACTGGCTTCAAGCTCTCGTCCAGGCCGCGGTTACCCTCCCAAAACTTTTAGGGAGAAATATGGTATTCTGGGTAGTAAATATTGGCCCGAACGTAATTCTACTGGCCCTGAAGTCAAAAGAAGAACTCAATACTTTGACAAAGGAGGAGAGTATTTCACTCACGTTGGAGATACTAGCCATCAAGCTTCTTTGGTAGATATGATTGAGAGTCATCTTCAAGGAAAACGGGCGGCAGGTTATTCCGAGAAGGATACATTGGCGTCTGACGATAAGGAGAACGTGGTCGATAAATCCATTCGAGTTCTCCTATCCTCGACCTTTGTCCGAGACGTGGAGAGGACTGTTAGGAAGAAACCCCTCGAACAGCTAGCGAGGGCAGCTCACGCTCATGAAGTGGTAATATTATTTTACTCCCTCTATTCTTTTAATAGTCCTCAATATTCTTCTTGGTCTTTATTTAGACAAATTTTCCTTGCCACAGGCAGGTAATGCCTTGGTGTCCGCGCTATATGATATGGCATTGCATAGAGATCAATGCAAATATGTTGAGGAAGGCAACAACATTTTAATCGCCAGGGTTAAGGAGCTCGAAGATCAACTTGCTCAAGTCGGTAATTCTCGAGCTTCCACTGAGACTCAACCCGTTCCTCTTACCAATGAGAACTTGGAAACTGACAATCCGCACATTATTGGTATGATGACGGATGCTAGTCGATATCAGGCCCAGGTCGACCAGTTAACTCGAGAAATGGATGAGCAGCGAGTTTCGCACGCCACAGTGGTTAGCAAACTGGAGTCGGAGATTGCTTCGCTTCGATCTCAACTCGCGGCAAAAGAGGATGGTTCTTCGGATCTAGACAAGATCATCGATGATCACCGATCGTCCGACGTCGAACCCATCGTCCGAGAGTTTCTCGATTCCCCTGTGCATACTGCCATAATTCACCAGAAGATTGGAAGTTTGCTCTTGAGCTCGTTCTATAAAGGCGTCGATCAATTGATCGAGTCTGGTCGGATCCCTGATAGGCGCGATGAATATCGCCAGATTATGGCTATTGAAAAAGATCGAAGACTTCAAGACTATCCAGCTGATTGCTTGCCTTCCGTCGAGTATAGTAATCATCCTCTGGCTCACTTAGTCGATGAGTACGGAACTCCATTTTCCGTGCCAGCCCCTGATTTGGAGCTAACAAAGGATATCCTGGAGGATCAAGCAAGCGAAGAGGGAGACGACGATGATGAAGAGAATGTTGAAGGAGATCAAGTCGACGAAAGGAATGAAGAAGAAAAGGAAGGCTCGCCCCCGAAGGAAACTAACTCCCCCACTTAGGATGTTTTTATTATTTTCTTTCATTTTGTTGTAAGTTTAGATCTTTTAAATCTCGTAGAACATGTAAAATTCCTTTTATGATATATATGATTTTAGCTCAGATATACTTCGTCGTTTTGATGATCATAGTACGTATTTGATGACCCGCTTTTGCCTTATATTTGAATTTTTACTGTGCGCGCCAAGGTCCGAGGACATAATTGTCATTTCCTTAGCTATATATAAAGGTAAATCTTTTGGGGTTTTACCGCGCGTCCCCACTTGTAATATAAAATTTTCTTGCTGTTGATCGGAGCTGATAGTTCGATAATTCATAAGCATTTCTGATTTTCTGACCATGAGTTCCAATCTGTTTTCTGGAGCTGTCAAACGATCTCAGCGGGGTCCATCCCGACGAGATATTCCGAGGAAAAAAGCTCGAACAGAAAATTCTCATCAATCATCTTCCCAAGGTGGATCTTCTTCTCGAGAAGCCATGCCTCGATCTGATCCGATATCACCCTCGTCAGGAGGAAACCCAGATATGGTGAAGAATATCCCTTCTCCGACAAGGGAAACTACGAACCCTTCGATGGAACTTTCGAGGGCTCCGATCCGTAGTCCCTTGGTTGATCCGAAAATTCTGGAAGCTTGCCAGACCGAAAGTTCTCGATCTATTTCTCCTCCTCCAGTAAATCAAACCTCAAACAAGGAGTCTAGAACTATTCTTCCTCCTCCTGTGGAGCAAATTACGAACGAGGAGTCCAGAGGTGCTACTCCTCCTCCAGTCGATCAATCAATAAACGAGGAATCTAGAACTATTTCTCCTCCTCCCGAGGAACAAATAACGAATGAGGAGTCTCGAGCCGCTTCTCCTTTTCCAGATGAACGATCAGTGGATGAACGTTCCCCTTCTGGCCGAGATGCAACAAATCAATCTATAAGTCAAGATGGTTGCGCACAGGTCGTGACTACTGCTCCCAATTCTGAGATTGATCCAACTCTGCAATTAAGGGGGCCTGTGGAAGATATTCCTGAATCTTTCTTTGCCCCTCTACGTTCTCAAGTCGTTGTTTCGACTTCTCAACACACTCAAGTCGTCTCTCCTGCCCGTATTTCTCAAGGTGTGTCGAAAACTGGGTCTGGTCCCAGTCGTTCTGGTTTTGAAAATATCTCTGACGACCCGTCTCTTTTAGACGAACGTCCATTCAAGGAGCAGGTCGAAGAGATAACTGAGTTCGATATGAGCCGATCAGGTGGGGTTTCGTTGATGCCTGTATTCCAACCTCCCTCGAGCTTGATGGGGTTTCTTGGAATTTGGGAATGGGTACAATTTTGCCCAAGGAGCTTGAGAAATTGAAGAACCACTCTTCCTTGCAGCTTGTCCAGTCCATTTTCAAACGTTTGGAGATGGTAAGTGTATTTTGTTATTGTCAAAAGAGATCTAGGCGTTTTAAGTTTCTCACCCATATTTCTCAAAAACAGGCTAAGCATGAAGCTCTTCAGCTCGGGATACAAAATGATGAATCTTACTTTGATCGAGAAGAATCTCTCGAACGGCTAAATACAATTACTGCTGCTCATCAATTGCTGTCGATTGAGGTCGAGCATCTCCGAGCTACTACTGAAAGGCTCACTAAAGAGAAGGAAGAACTTGCTCGAGTAAATAGCAGTTTGGAGTCTGATAGAGAGCAGCTTGCGATGGAGAGAGAAGATCTTCTTCAATTGAAAGATCGAGAGTTTGATAGGGGTTTTTCTCTTGGATATAAGCAGCGAGCCCAAGAAATGATGACTTATCTTGGTTATCCGACCATTCCCGATCATGATCACGAACAGTAGACAAGGATCTTATCTCTCTTCTTCTTTTTTTTTTTTTTTTTTTAATATGGAATGTAAATATACATTTTGCCTGATGAATAGAGGATCATGTTTTGTTGTTCGATTTCTGCGTCTTTTCGATTTGCCTGCCAATAAATAACTTCCTTCAATATTTTCGGAAGACGAGGAGTCAATTGGGTAGGTGTGCCGTAACTGTAGGAACGGTTCGTATGCTTTGTCCGTTGATTAATTAATTCCCTTTAGTATAAATAACTTATTGGAGAAGTAGGAAAAACAAAAGAGTGAAATAATATGTCTCCCATAAACGTTTCAATTTGGTTTTTATGGCATGTAGACTATGGTGGAGATATCAAACCAAATAGTTTTTTGGAGAAGCGAGAGCTGGTTAGTTCATTAAAAATGGTGGTGATCCCAGGGGAAGGTAAGCTCTTCCGTCCATGCATGCTCGAAAACTTGCCCCCAAGGCATGGAGAACGAACCTGTCTCAATTGTATGACAGCAAAGTACTTTCCTTCCTCGTTTGCAGGAAGAGTAGTATCTGAACCATTCCTTTCTCAGTGTGCTTTAGCTTGATACTGTGATCGACCTTTTATGCAGCACGTTTCTCTTCCAGTATCAGCAAATATACGCACTTCTGCATGTTCCTTGCTCCCATGCCGTGGTAGTAGTCTGAGGATAAGGAGTAGGTCGAGTTGAAGGAGCAGATCATTCCGAGGAGTAGCAAAATAGGACTAGTATTTGTAATACTTGTAATTAGACTCTTAAGATGAATGTAGTTTTTCCTGATGATATGACTGTATCCGTGAAATGTAACGATCCTCTTAAAGATCTGAATAAAATCAATTATTCTTGTCCTTTCAGTTCGATAACAATAATTGATCATATATCCGATACTGTGAACCATCCTAGTAACGCTTTAAATCTGGACCGTTGATAGGATCTCAATGTAACACCATTGGATCCTTTATCCCCTGCCTATAAAAAGATCACTCCATTCCTCTCCATCCCTCAGAAGATGAAGTCATTCAAGATGAATATTTATTGTTATAAGCATCATCGACCACCAAATTTGTTAGTTTATCTACCGAGGAGTTCGTAACTTGGTATGGGAGAAATTGGAAAGATGAGATCTCCATCTTATGCGGTGATGGTCGGGTAAATCTCACAACTGGGGATTAGTCGATCATAAGTTACGCCGTTTTGTAGAGGTCGAGATCAGAGGAAAGCTGGATTCTTGGTTTATCGAAATCAACTTGTTTCTAACAGGTCGACGATGCCATGCATGAGAGCTTTCTGATCCCTACTTTAATTGGCGAAGAAAAAGCATCAACTTCTTCGAGGTGGTCGAATCGTGATAGCATGCGGCTTTGCTCGCCCGACGACACCTGCCGATCTGTAGAAGAAGCCTGAACTTTAGGTTCTCGTCACTGCTCTCAGAGTAGATAGGAATTTTCGATGTGTAACATCAGTATTGCTATTATAGTCTTTGTACTGTCTGCATCGATCTAATATATGATTTTTACTTTGACCGACTCATAAACGCATTTATTTCCATTCCTGTATTTAAGGCTTGTAGTTATGACTTTGTAACGTAATTCCCGATGTGGCCTCATCGCCGTTGATTGGATGCGAGTTGCACCGTAGGATTTTAACTCATCCTGTCTATAAAAGGAATCTTTTATCTTTCAGTTACCATTAGAAGTAAAAAACTTGAAACAAATGTACTCCTTCTTTGTCCAAAATGGCGGTCGTCCGCCTAATTCGAGAATCAAACAGAACACTTATTACGTCGACTTGGTATGGGCGGAATCGGAAAGTGGAGATTTCTCAAAAACCATGAAATCTCCGACCCCTAATAAGGGGAATGGATTGGAACGCCTACACTCATCCGACCATCCTATGTAAATGGGTAAAGGTCGGTGTTGTGGGGTTCCGATCTATTAGTTACGCGGTCGGTGGAAAGCTGGTCAGTTCATTAAAACGAGAATGTATGATCAAAAAATGCTGACCACCATCGACCGTCGTAACATTATGATCTCTCAAAGCTCTCTCTGATTCCAAAGCTTTGTGGCCGCGAGCACGACTGGTTCTAGCTGGTGGCAAGAATTCTGAGAGAAATACAGAGATAAATCAAGCTGAAGTCCTTTTGTTAGCTCCTTACTTTATCATATAATAGAATTTGCTGTTGATGTAGCTAGTGGAGTTTATGTATCTTTCCGATGTATAATTTTATCAGTGATAAAAAAATTTTTACATTATATCAGCTGTTTGTTTGCGTAAATCGTTAGTTATGGGATTGATGAGTTTATACCGACCCAATCGATTTTACTCAAAGATATATTATACTTAGGTTTTATACCAACTGTGGTGTTTAACCTTTGTAGGTCGTTTCAATAGATCGGTGAGTTTATACCGACACAATCGGTGTTACTCAAAGATTTATTATACTTAGGTTTTATACCAACTGTGGTTTTAACCTTTGTAGATCGTTCGTGTAGGAGATCGATGAGTTTATACCGACCCAATCGGTGTTACTCAAAGATTTATTATACTTAGGTTTTATACCAACTGTGGTTTTAACCTTTGTAGATCGTTCGTGTAGGAGATCGATGAGTTTATACCGACCCAATCGGTGTTACTCAAAGATTTATTATACTTAGGTTTTATACCAACTGTGGTTTTAACCTTTGTAGATCGTTCGTGTAGGAGATCGATGAGTTTATACCGACCCGATCGGTATTACTCAAAGATTTATTATACTTAGGTTTTATACCAACTGTGGTTTTAACCTTTGTGTGGATCGGTGAGTGTTTTACCGATTCATTCGGTTTTACTCCTAAGATTTGAGGTTGTATACCAATTATTGGTTTTAACCTTTGTAGATCATTTTTTGACAAAAGTCTTTTGAACGCGTCATATGGAAAAAGAAGCAAAAGCTTTTATTACAATTGTAGGTAATTTTAATGCATGAAAGGGAAATAACAAAATATTCTAGAAAAGGGAAAAACTAATTTCTTGCAAATCCTGTCTAATTTCTAAATCCTCTTGTCTCGAACTTAACGGCCATAATATCTTCTGAGATTTACTGCATTCCACGTTCGAGGAAGTGGAGTTCCATCCATCTGTGCTATCTTGTACGATCCTTTTTTGCCGACCGCAATCACCATATAGGGACCTTCCCAATTTTGCTGTAACTTCCCCACATGTTTGGATACTTCAACTTTTTTAAGTACTAAATCACCTTCTTTGAATGATCGTATCCTCACCTTTTGATTGTAGGCTTTTTCCATGCTGGATTTAGCCGCTTCTAAACGCAGGCTGGCTTTTTCCCTCAAGGTCTCACTCAAATCGATGTCATCCTTTCTCAGTTGATCGTTTGATTCCTCTTCGTAGAACTCAATTCTTGGGCTGGGGACCAGCGCCTCTACTGGGATAACCGCCTCCGACCCATAGACTAGGCTAAACGGTGTTTCACCCGTTGAGGCTTTTACTGTGGTTCTATTGGCCCATATGACGCCTGGCAGTTCGTCCAACCATTTCCCTTTGGCGTCGTCCAGTCTTTTCTCGAGTGATTTGATAATCTCTCGATTTGCCACTTCAGTTTGTCCATTAGCTCTAGGATGTCCGACAGACGTGAAGTTTTGCTGTATTCCAAGCTTCGAGCACCATTCTTGAACTTGTTTTCCAGCAAACTGGGTTCCATTGTCGGAAATCAAAATTCTAGGGATTCCAAAACGACAGACTATATTTTTCCAGAGAAAATTTATAACTTGGAACTGTGTTATCCGAGCTAAGGCTATGCATTCAATCCACTTGCTGAAATATTCGACAGCGACCAAAACATAACTCTTTTTCGATCTGGCCATTGGGAACGGTCCCACTATATCGATTCCCCATTGATCAAAAGGCCAACAGATCGGAATTGGGTGTATTGTCTCAGCAGGTTGATGTATTATATTTGAATGTACCTGACAGTAATGACAGTGTTTTACATAGTCTTGTGCGTCAGCAAACATCGTTGGCCAATAGTAACCTGTTCTCAAGCATTTGAGCGTAAGTGCTCGAGCGCCACTGTGATTCCCAGCTTCTCCCTCATGTATGCTTCTAAGGATGCTTTCGGAATTGTGCTCGGGAACGCATTTTAGCAGAATTCCTGAGACGGATCGTCTGTAAAGTTTTCCTTCTAACATTGCATATCTTGGTGCTCGATACCTTATCCTCCTGGCTTCATTTTTACAGCTAGGGAGTAATCCGTCTTTCAAATAGGCGATTAATGGAGTCATCCAACTGTCTGCTGCCAGGTCGATTTCCATTACTTCAGCAACTGGGACAGTATCGAGGTCGATCGAGGGTGTCTTGGAGATTAGCCAGGTGATTACCCTTTTAGATTTACCATCCCTTGTTCCTGTAAATCTAGATAGTTGATCAACCCATCGATTTTCTTCTCGTGGGATATTTTGAATATCAAACTTATCAAATTTCCCAGTTAACTTTTGTACTTTCTCCAAATATTTTATCATGTTGAATTCTTTTGCTTCGTACATTCCGCTAATTTGTCTCTGAATTAGCTCGGAATCCGTCAAGACATTCAAAATCTTTATATCGGCCTGTATAGCCATTTCCAACCCCGCAATTAGAGCTTCGTATTCTGCTTCGTTATTGGTCACCACGAAGTCCAAAGTGATGGCATAATTCATATCCTCGCCGTTTGGTCCTTGGAAATTAATTCCTGCGCCACCACCATCTCTGCTTGATGCGCCGTCGACATGCATAAGCCATGGTAAATCGTTGACGACCATAATATTGTTATCGCTTGTCGATGTTACTTCGGAGTTTATCCCCGATAGACTTGGAGTTTCAAGGAGGAAATCAGCAAGTATCTGAGCTTTGATTGCAGTTCGTGGTCGATATTCGATCTCGTACTGTCCCAATTCCACAGCCCATTTGATTAATCTACCCGAGGCTTCTGGCTTTGATAAAATTTGCCTCAAAGGTTGATTGGTAAGTACAATGATCTTGTATGTTTGAAAGTATGGCCGCAACCTACGTGCTGACGTCACCAAAGCCAGAGCGAATTTTTCAATTGTTAAATAATTCTTTTCCGCTCCTTGCAATAATTTACTCAAATAATAGACAGGCTTGTGTTCCGAGCCCTCAATTTTTACTATAACCGAGCTCACTGCAGCCTCGGAAATAGCGATGTAGATGTATAGAGGTTGTCCTTCCGTAGGTTTGGCGAGCAGGGGTGGCGAGGTCAAATATTCCTTCAACTGCTCGAACGCACGATCACAAGCCTCAGTCCATTCAAAGGTCTTAGCTTTTCTTAAAGTTTGAAAAAATGGTAAACTTTTATCCGCGGACCTTGATATGAATCTATTAAGGGCAACAATCTTCCCGACCAGGCTTTGAACCTGAGTAATATTTCTAGGAGGCTTCATTTCAGTGATAGCACGTATCTTCTCCGGATTTGCCTCGATGCCTCTCTCATGGACCAGGTAACCTAAGAATTTTCCTGACCTTACCCCAAAGGTACATTTTAAGGGGTTGAGCTTCATTCCATATTTCCTCAAGATTTTGAAGCATCGATCAAGGTGTTTAATGTGGTCTTCTTCACTCATGCTTTTTACTAGCATGTCATCGACATATACTTCCATTATTTCTCCGATCAACTCTTTAAACATCAAGTTGACCAACCGTTGATAGGTTGCTCCGGCATTTCTTAGTCCGAACGGCATTACTATAAAACAATATACACCCTGTTCGGTAATGAATGCAGTCTTTTCTTGATCTCTCTCGTCCATGAAAATCTGGTAGAAACCTTGGAATGCATCCATCATACTAAAAATTGCAAAACCTGCTGTCGAGTCGACCAACAGGTCGATCCTTGGGAGAGGGTAAGGATCTCTTGGACACAATTTATTCAGGTCCGTAAAATCGTTGCACATCCTCCATTTGTTATCCTTCTTGTCACCCTTTGAGACAAGTACGACATTACACAGCCACTCAGTAAAGTGTATTTCTCTAATCTGCTTAGATAATAAAACCCTTTCGACCTCTTCTTTTATTATTTTGTCCTTTACAGGGCCATGATTTCTCTTTTTTTGTCTGACCGGATCTATCTTTAAAGAGTGGGTTATTATTCTTGGGTCGATCCCCACTATGTCCTCCGAGCTCCAGGCGAAAACATCTACATTTTCCCTTAGGAAATTGATTAACATAATTTCTCCCTGTGAAGATAGTTCGGTTCCGATCCTGGTGATTTTGGTTGGATCATTCTCGATTAGCTTGATCTCTTTATGCTCTGGCGCACGTAGAGTCAGGTCTAAGGGCTCTTTCCCTTTTTTGTTGATCGGATCCGTGCTAGGCAACTCAGGCTCATGAGACCTTTCCGTCGAAGATCCTACTGCTTTTCTTTTTGACGGTGTTAGTGGATCGACGTTTCTTTTCAAAGATAGTGCCGTGTTGTAACAATCCCAAGCCATGCAGTGGTCGTTGACTATTTCACCAACCCCAGAGATTGTAGGGAATTTGATTTTCTGGTGATAAGTTGACACAACTGCTCGAAATTGGTTTAATGCCGGTCTTCCCAAAATGGCATTATAAGCGAATGGTGCTTCAACCACTAAGAATTTTATCATTTTGATCACTCGATGAGGTTTATTCCCAAGAGTTACACTCAGATTAATAGTTCCAGCTGGAACTATTTCCGATCCTCCAAATCCTACCAAGGGCGTAGCTACCTTTTGGAGGGTTAACTTTCCGAGGTTCATCTGATTCAGCACTTCGATGGCTATTATGTTAGCCGAGCTTCCATTGTCGATCAGGATTCTCTTGACATTGAAATTGGAAATTTTCAATGAGACCACCATAGGGAAATCGGGGTGGTCTTCGTTATTATCCCAACTCAGATTTCTGGGGACTTCGCTTTCATCGAACTTGATTACCTGTTGGTTGGAGTTTTTACTCTCGAGTGCCCATACCTCCTTAGGGGCGATAAGTCCCTTTTCTAGAGATCGTGCAGTCTTGCGCCTTGCATTCCGACTATCTCCCCCTGCTGGGCCACCTGAGATTACATGTATAGTACCATTGATCCGATCGTCATCGGTATCGTTTCGTCGGGGCACATGATTACTGGGAGATCTATCGCGAGGACTTCTATTTTCTTCCCTCCTTCTAGGACTCCTCGTCCTTTGTCTTCTCCGATCTGCCCTATCTATGAATTCATTCAATTTACCCTGTTGAATCAATTTTTCGATTTCTTGTTTCAGGTGATAACAGTCCTCGGTCCTATGACCGTGAGCTCGATGGTACCTACAATATAAATCGTAGTTCTTTGCCCCGGGTTTTGCCTGTGTGATCCTTTTTGCTGGGGGGATTAAATTACTTCTTTCCAGTATCACCAGGATTTCTTCTCTTGGGGCATTTAATTTTGTAAACTCAACATAGCTAATTCGATCTCTTATATTCCTTTCTGGAGATCGAGGCCTGAGGTAGACATTGGGTCTTTTCTCAAGGTTACTCCCATTGTGTTCTAATCTTTGAAATACGTTTCCTCTTCGGGAAAACCGATCGTAATCCGTGACCCTTTGCATTGGGAGCTTCTCAGGTTTTCTTGATCCTGAAGTCGATGCTTTAATTTTATTTTTGTCTTTGAAAGAATTCATCTCTTCTTGAGTCATGTATTTGGAGGCCAATGTCATGATTTCAGCAAAGGTTCTTGGCTGCTTTCGACTCAAGGCGTTGCCAAATTGCCTATTTTTTGTTAGATCGAATAGAATTGATATGATGTAATCAATATTTGGGGAGTCGATCTTCAAAAGTTCCACATTGAACCTCGCTAACCAAGTTCTTAAGGACTCCCCATCTTGCTGGATTATAGTCCCTAGATAGCTCATGGGGAGCTTTTGTTTTTTCTGGCTGGCAAACTGTTGTTCTAGTTTGTTGCATAACTCTCTAAAACTGAAGATCGAGTTAGGCGGTTGTTTTCCGAACCAATCCAGCGCTAGCCCCTCAAAAGTTGTGATCATCAACTTGGCCGTATACTCCGCTGAGTGAGCATACAAGCTCATTATGTTTGTGAAACTAAAAATATAGTCGGTCGGATCACTGGTTCCGTCATATCTGGGAAGTCGGGCAGGTATGGTCCCGGAGGCCTGCGCCTCTCTTATTTCTCGGCAGAATGGAGAACATGTTGCTATGCTTTCCTGGACCTCCCGGGAACGTGGCCAAGGTTGTCTCATGGTTAATAACCTTTGCTCTAATCGTTCTTCGACCATTCTTTCTATATCTCTTTCAGATATTCTTCTAGTAGCTTGTCGATTGACAACCGGGGGTTCCTCCGTGTCATCGATAGGGACAACTGTCTGTTCCTTGGACAAGTGTGGTTCAGGACGAGCATTAACTCTTGCCTGATTAGTCCTTCCACCAAGGTGCCTTCCAGCTACGTTTGGGGGAGAGAATTGAGATCGTTGGTCTGCATCCGGACTCTCTGCTTGAGTTGACAGACGATCGTTATTTTCCCGAGGTTCCCTGTCATTATTAACCGCCCTCGAGGGACGAACAGCAGCCCTCGTTGGTCCCGCGACTGCCGGAGTTTGAAGAATTTGAGGAAAAAATAAACTTAAAAGCTGAGCGATTTGTAGTATTTTCTCCTGGTTAGCCGGTAGTGGTGGGACAGGGACGGATTGGATGGGTGAGTTAGGAGCCCGACTTGCGGTAGGAGTTTGTCGTCCTCCCATGTTTTGATTGATGTTTGCGTCTGCTGCAACGTGTTCCTCTACAGGATCTAAATTTTGCTGATTTGCCGGAGGCTGTGTGTTGGTAGCGCTGACCCTTTGGGAACCTTCAGGCAAGTTATCCATAGCACGAGAAGGTCGAGAATTCGTGCTTCTTCCTGCGTTACGTGCGCTTTTCCTTGGATTGGCCATATTTCGATCGAGTAATTAACCTTGCCCTACGGTGGGCGCCAACTGATTTAACCGAATTTCGTCTAAGGTTTAATCTCAGTAAATATTCAAGATCACAATTTTATGTATTTAGGGGTTTGGTTAAAGTACTCAGGATGGTGCAGTTCAAGAACAAGCAAAGTAATATAATTGTGTAGATAACAATAATATGAAAGGCGAACAGTAGTAGTATATTTCGTAGGTTAAATTCTGGATCTTGAATACAATGTAAGATTCGCTATTTATAATATTCCTCATGTCCTAACTGAACTAGGAGTCCTATTTAGCCTAGGAAACCTGCATGGCCTAGGAGTATCGCATGGCCCATTAAGTCCCCTGAAACGGATAGTAGGTCGATCAGAGTAGGTCGATCAGATATGTATTTGGCTGGTCGAGCCGATCCCTCAGCTTAAACAGGTCGGATCGATCTTGAATCTCCTCGGATATTCCTAGCTGGTTCCATGTGCAAAATAGCCCTCATCAGCCTTCATCAACACACTGAAGGTGATTAGATACCCAATGGAGTTCGGGAGAATCTGTGCGGGGGCTAAAGAAAATAAATCCAAAACTTCCTTGAGCAATGGGATGAAAGGGATCCGCATCCCATAGTAAAATTGTTTGGTATAGAAGGCTTGACATCCTTCTGGGGGTGCATCGACCCGTTGGGAAGAGGTAGGAATAACCAACAAATAGCCTTCGGGGAGAAATTTTCCTATTTCCGCCTCAAGTTCAGCTGGACTCTCAATCGGATCATAAGAGCAGACAATTTCGTCGACCCGTTTTTCAGTTTTCTGGAGCCGCCCCGTGGCGTTCGACTTCTTTGGGATGGTGTCCAGATCGAGAATTCTCATATAGGCATTATTCCTTATTGAGTATCTCGTTAGTTCATGCTCTCCCAGCATTTCAGGCGAACCATCATCACTACTCGCCTCCACATTTTGTTCCCCATCTCCCTCATCTTCGATGTTAGGCTCCGCATTCTGCT